>VMBQ01014531.1:0-14576 GCA_007657795.1 Dreissena rostriformis | reverse complement strand
ATGCATGCACTTTCCACCTAAACTGGATTTTGGTCAAAAAGAGTTTTCCTTTAAACAAAAAAATACAATAAAAGCGGAAAGTGTCGTCCCTGATTAGCCTGTGCAAACTTAATTGTTTAAGGATAGATGCCTGTAAATTGTTACTCCATAACCAATTGAAATCTTTATTTAATGGTTAATGCACATGAATACATATTTTACTTATTTCCCAGTAAAGTTGCTTTTTTTTATTAATTTTTATCCCAAATCGGAGAATTCCACAAAGACAAATGCCCAAATTTCCTACGGGGTGTTTTCCGAATTGGCGGAAAAAAGCACTAAAAAAGGCAATCCCTCTTAAAATACTGACAAGAAAGTTGTGGTTCTTGTACTATACCCTTACTTTCAATGTCCTGTAAGATTTATTCAAATACTTCAATACTTAGGGAATTATGCTCTGCAAAACAAAATTGACTTAAGGGCAATTAATGTATAAATCCAGAGTTATGGTTCTTGTTCTCTGCTCTTACCCTAAAAGCCCTCTTTCCTTTAATTAAGTTTCATTTTAATCCCTTCGATACTTTTAGAGGCATGCTCTGTCCAAAAAGAGGGACAAAAAGATGGATGAACAGAAGCACTGACGATGCCATTACTGTTTGTCTCCCTTTGGAATAGCTAAATAGTCAGCTAAAGTGCAATTTAAGAAAGTACTGATTAAGCAAAATAAGCAAAATATCAAACAAATGTGTTTGATACAGTGGTGATGCACAATGTAAAATAGCAAAATCTTGATATAAAAATAAAGCACAACAAAGTGCATAATAATTCTGGCATATCTCTGCACTGAAAAAAAGGCAAAATAATGTAAAATCACATTTGTCAGAAATAAAAAAGGACAAAACGGCGACACAAAATCTATCAACTACAAAATAATGGTTGTGAATGTTTTAGACGGATGAATGAAGCAAGATGCACCACCTAGAGGCATTCCATATATACTAGCATTCCCATATTTAATGCTCATTTCACTATAATGCTCCAATATTCACATTAGTTTTGAGTGTATTGCATATCGCCCTATGGGTGCAAAAAGGTACCATGTGACATTAAAATTAAATGTCTAGTGTTTTTTTCCGTTAAATTTCGGGGCCGGTAAACGGCCCCATTCCCATTGGAAAAAAAGTAAATATGGTTTNAAAAAAAAAAAAAAAAAAAAAAAAAATATGCCCCCTTTTTTAAACCTAAACACAAAGTGTTTTTCCACATTTTTCGAAACCTTAACGCAAAAAGTGACGGAATTTCAGACGGACAGACGGAAAGTGCGATCACTATACGCCCACCTTCGGGGGCATAAAACAAAATTTAGATCTTTAGATCTAGTTTTTTAGATCTGAACATTTAATTCATCTCATATGTTGAACCGTAGTAATTATTATATTGAAAAAAACACTTCTATAATCAATTTTGAAGCATTTCTTAGCAAAACAACAACAATACTAATTTCCCAATGTTTGTCAAAACGCCGCGATTTTTCCCAATCCTAAGGGACCCGGCCCCATTCCCAAAATGTTGAAAAAAAAAACACTGATGTCACATGGTACCTTTTCGCACCAATGGGGCAACTGTATTGTCATTTTTACTTCTTAGACACACTTATGTGAAATGAGCACTCAGAAATAGCCCCAAAAGCAATTTGTCCATGAATATTTGATCATTATCAAACTTAAACATGAAGAAAAGCTGCAATCAGGCCCAAGAGCTTTCTGAGGAAGAAAATAAAACCGCGCTCTGGGAACAACCATCTTAATGCATGTGCGTCAAGAGCCATCCCAGATCAGCTTGTGCAGTTTGCACAGGCTAATCAGGTACGACCCTTTGCGCCTAAACTGGATTTTCTTTAAGAAAAGACTTCCTTTGAACAAAACATTCCATGAAAGCAGAAATTGTCGTTCCTCATAAGCGAGGTTCATTGTTTTTAAAACACTTCATACCAAGGACAAATCGATTTTTAAGCATGAGCATGAAGATACAACACATCCCGGCTACATTCAACTAGACACGCCCCCAGGCAGGTCCCAAGACACAATCTTACATTGGATCTGGGATCGTTGTCTCCGTTGATGCCATTTTGTTTGTTGATGTAATCGTCATAGACGTTGGGGGCGTTCGTTTTCACGGTCTCCAAGAGCCATTCTGTTGTCTTTGACTCATCATCTGGGTCGTCCCTAGCAACAGCAACAGCCAATTTAAAAGACATGTGCAGACATTTTCCCAATAAAGTTGCCCAACTATTTTATCATTTTCATATATAGCCAGCCCAGCAAAATATCTAAGGTCTTAAATGTATTTTTACTTCTGGGTCGTCCCTACAACAGCAAAAGTCGGAGTAAAAGAAATGCACAGTCATTTCTCGGTGAAAGTTGCCCACCTTTTTTGTCATTTTCCTTTATAGCAAGCCCAGTAAAAATAACTTAGGTCTTAAATGTAAATTGTCCAGTCAAATTACCTTGCTGCTCAACAAATTTGGTTATACTATTCCAGTATAATTGCATTCCAATCTATCTATTTTTGAGGTAGCAATAAGTTGAATATGGTGCCTGCCTTGCAGGCAGAGAGTCCAGAGTTCAATCCATGTGCACGGGGCATTCTCACAACCTTTCCAAAGACACCAAGTATTGATCAGTTTCTCAAACCAGACTGGAGTGCCTCTATTAGCCGAAGGTTTTTAATCAAATCAATCTTCAAGAGGCGAAAACTAATCAATCTATTTACACATTACAGTTTTTAATTGTTAGCTATCATATATGACTTTTACCCAGGGCATTAAAGCACAGGGACACCTCTGTGCCTGAATTTCAAAAAAGAGTACCCCTGTGCCAGAAATTTCAATCAAGAAACACAGCTGTACCTAAATTAATGCAGGAATTAAATTATAGGACAAATCAAATTAAGAAAGAAATTGAAGATCACCATGGCGTAGTGGATAATTCATATGGTGTCCGCCTAGCGATCGGGAGGTCACGGGTTCGATCCCCACAATGGGAGCGTTCTTTAGATCTCCCAAAAGACACCAAGTACTGGTTCTAGTCCCAGGAAACGGACTCGAGAGCGTTTAATATAAGCCTAAGGCTTTCGATGCAATAGAGCTAAAATAAATAGGTTTATACTAAACTAACTGTGGGTCTATGCCCCTGTGCCTTAACAAAATCCTGGGGAAATGCTTGTCATTTATGACCAAAAAAAAATACTTTACTCATCACTATCACTATCGGAGTCTATATTGTTGCCATTTTCCATCTTCCAGCGCTTGTATCGGTCTATCAAGTCTTGAAGGTTGCGTACACTCTTTGCTCTTCGGATGAATGGATGTCGCAATAAGTCTTTTGCTGAAGGCCGCTGGGAACACACACAAAGAAATACAGGTCTTAATTCATTGCTGATATTGTTGCTAAGAGATAGCACAGAGCCATCTATGGTGAACAAAATGTTGCACAGGTAAATGGTAGTTGTGTATAAATATTGTAGTCTATTCATCTGCCAATTACTAATTGCACAAAACACATCAAATTTTAACCCTTTGCATGCTGGGAAATTTGTCATCTGCTAAAATGTCGTCTGCTGATTTTCTAAAATTAGCATTTTCTTCGATTTTTTTTCTAAGACCACTATCAGAATAGCAAACAGTTTGGATCCTGATGAGACGCCACGTTCTGTGGGGTCTCATCTGGATCCAAACGGTTTGCAAAAACCTTCAAAATCCGGTTCCAGCGCTCAAAGGGTTAATAACTGTTTATATTTTTTTGCATTGACCAATTTAGAGGGGCAGGAGGGGAAAGAGAGTAACAAGGTACATGGTGCAACACCCTGCCATCTTTTGTTCTTGATCTTATCTGCTTTAAAGAACCTATTATAATGTACATTTTTCCAACTTTTGCTTGAAATTTCTCATTTATGGTGNTATTATAATGTGCATTTTTCCCACTTTTGCTTGAAATTTCTCATTTATGGTGAAAGCATAAAAACGACTACACCCCCTTAAATATATTGCAGGCTTACATTACAAAGTAGAACTACATCAATACATTTCACAAGACAGAATCAATTGTTTGTAATTTATTTACGCCTTGGCATTACATGTCAGGCCTTCAGATATAAACTAGAGCTTTGTCACAGACCTGATGTATATCCCCAAATGCTGCATTGACACAGAATATTTTGCATGCTGTCTTCACAAAACAAGAGAAGCTAATTTATGTTGATTTTTAAGAATTATTATGCCATTATCATTTATGGCCATTTTGACCTTTGAACTCTTGAATTCTTTCGCATGACACGCCGTCAAATGACTCTGAACAAAATTAATGTACAGAGTCATTTTAAAATCTCACAATGAATGAAATAGTTATGGCCCAGACAAGCTTATTTATGGCCATTTTTGACCTTTGAACTCAAAGTGTGACCTTGACCTTGGAGATATTGACGTACTTCTTTCGCATGACACACCGTCCAATGATGGTGAATAAATGTACCAAGTCGTTTTAAAATCTAACACNACTTGAATGGATGTTTAAACTCAATGACTGATACATGAATGGATGTTTAAACTCAATGACTGATACATGAATGGATGTTTAAACTCAATGACTGATACATGAATGGATGTTTAAACTCAATGACTGATACATGAATGGATGTTTAAACTCAATGACTGATACATGAATGGATGTTTAAACTCAATGACTGATACATGAATGGATGTTTAAACTCAATGACTGATACATGAATGGATGTTTAAACTCAATGACTGATACATGAATGGATGTTTAAACTCAATGACTGATACATGAATGGATGTTTAAACTCAATGACTGATACATGAATGGATGTTTAAACTCAATGACTGATACATGAATGGATGTTTAAACTCAATGACTGATACATGAATGGATGTTTAAACTCAATGACTGATACATGAATGGATGTTTAAACTCAATGACTGATACATGAATGGATGTTTAAACTCAATGACTGATACATGAATGGATGTTTAAACTCAATGACTGATACATGAATGGATGTTTAAACTCAATGACTGATACATGAATGGATGTTTAAACTCAATGACTGATACATGAATGGATGTTTAAACTCAATGACTGATACATGAATGGATGTTTAAACTCAATGACTGATACATGAATGGATGTTTAAACTCAATGACTGATACATGAATGGATGTTTAAACTCAATGACTGATACATGAATGGATGTTTAAACTCAATGACTGATACATGAATGGATGTTTAAACTCAATGACTGATACATGAATGGATGTTTAAACTCAATGACTGATACATGAATGGATGTTTAAACTCAATGACTGATACATGAATGGATGTTTAAACTCAATGACTGATACATGAATGGATGTTTAAACTCAATGACTGATACATGAATGGATGTTTAAACTCAATGACTGATACATGAATGGATGTTTAAACTCAATGACTGATACATGAATGGATGTTTAAACTCAATGACTGATACATGAATGGATGTTTAAACTCAATGACTGATACATGAATGGATGTTTAAACTCAATGACTGATACATGAATGGATGTTTAAACTCAATGACTGATACATGAATGGATGTTTAAACTCAATGACTGATACATGAATGGATGTTTAAACTCAATGACTGATACATGAATGGATGTTTAAACTCAATGACTGATACATGAATGGATGTTTAAACTCAATGACTGATACATGAATGGATGTTTAAACTCAATGACTGATACATGAATGGATGTTTAAACTCAATGACTGATACATGAATGGATGTTTAAACTCAATGACTGATACATGAATGGATGTTTAAACTCAATGACTGATACATGAATGGATGTTTAAACTCAATGACTGATACATGAATGGATGTTTAAACTCAATGACTGATACATGAATGGATGTTTAAACTCAATGACTGATACATGAATGGATGTTTAAACTCAATGACTGATACATGAATGGATGTTTAAACTCAATGACTGATACATGAATGGATGTTTAAACTCAATGACTGATACATGAATGGATGTTTAAACTCAATGACTGATACATGAATGGATGTTTAAACTCAATGACTGATACATGAATGGATGTTTAAACTCAATGACTGATACATGAATGGATGTTTAAACTCAATGACTGATACATGAATGGATGTTTAAACTCAATGACTGATACATGAATGGATGTTTAAACTCAATGACTGATACATGAATGGATGTTTAAACTCAATGACTGATACATGAATGGATGTTTAAACTCAATGACTGATACATGAATGGATGTTTAAACTCAATGACTGATACATGAATGGATGTTTAAACTCAATGACTGATACATGAATGGATGTTTAAACTCAATGACTGATACATGAATGGATGTTTAAACTCAATGACTGATACATGAATGGATGTTTAAACTCAATGACTGATACATGAATGGATGTTTAAACTCAATGACTGATACATGAATGGATGTTTAAACTCAATGACTGATACATGAATGGATGTTTAAACTCAATGACTGATACATGAATGGATGTTTAAACTCAATGACTGATACATGAATGGATGTTTAAACTCAATGACTGATACATGAATGGATGTTTAAACTCAATGACTGATACATGAATGGATGTTTAAACTCAATGACTGATACATGAATGGATGTTTAAACTCAATGACTGATACATGAATGGATGTTTAAACTCAATGACTGATACATGAATGGATGTTTAAACTCAATGACTGATACATGAATGGATGTTTAAACTCAATGACTGATACATGAATGGATGTTTAAACTCAATGACTGATACATGAATGGATGTTTAAACTCAATGACTGATACATGAATGGATGTTTAAACTCAATGACTGATACATGAATGGATGTTTAAACTCAATGACTGATACATGAATGGATGTTTAAACTCAATGACTGATACATGAATGGATGTTTAAACTCAATGACTGATACATGAATGGATGTTTAAACTCAATGACTGATACATGAATGGATGTTTAAACTCAATGACTGATACATGAATGGATGTTTAAACTCAATGACTGATACATGAATGGATGTTTAAACTCAATGACTGATACATGAATGGATGTTTAAACTCAATGACTGATACATGAATGGATGTTTAAACTCAATGACTGATACATGAATGGATGTTTAAACTCAATGACTGATACATGAATGGATGTTTAAACTCAATGACTGATACATGAATGGATGTTTAAACTCAATGACTGATACATGAATGGATGTTTAAACTCAATGACTGATACATGAATGGATGTTTAAACTCAATGACTGATACATGAATGGATGTTTAAACTCAATGACTGATACATGAATGGATGTTTAAACTCAATGACTGATACATGAATGGATGTTTAAACTCAATGACTGATACATGAATGGATGTTTAAACTCAATGACTGATACATGAATGGATGTTTAAACTCAATGACTGATACATGAATGGATGTTTAAACTCAATGACTGATACATGAATGGATGTTTAAACTCAATGACTGATACATGAATGGATGTTTAAACTCAATGACTGATACATGAATGGATGTTTAAACTCAATGACTGATACATGAATGGATGTTTAAACTCAATGACTGATACATGAATGGATGTTTAAACTCAATGACTGATACATGAATGGATGTTTAAACTCAATGACTGATACATGAATGGATGTTTAAACTCAATGACTGATACATGAATGGATGTTTAAACTCAATGACTGATACATGAATGGATGTTTAAACTCAATGACTGATACATGAATGGATGTTTAAACTCAATGACTGATACATGAATGGATGTTTAAACTCAATGACTGATACATGAATGGATGTTTAAACTCAATGACTGATACATGAATGGATGTTTAAACTCAATGACTGATACATGAATGGATGTTTAAACTCAATGACTGATACATGAATGGATGTTTAAACTCAATGACTGATACATGAATGGATGTTTAAACTCAATGACTGATACATGAATGGATGTTTAAACTCAATGACTGATACATGAATGGATGTTTAAACTCAATGACTGATACATGAATGGATGTTTAAACTCAATGACTGATACATGAATGGATGTTTAAACTCAATGACTGATACATGAATGGATGTTTAAACTCAATGACTGATACATGAATGGATGTTTAAACTCAATGACTGATACATGAATGGATGTTTAAACTCAATGACTGATACATGAATGGATGTTTAAACTCAATGACTGATACATGAATGGATGTTTAAACTCAATGACTGATACATGAATGGATGTTTAAACTCAATGACTGATACATGAATGGATGTTTAAACTCAATGACTGATACATGAATGGATGTTTAAACTCAATGACTGATACATGAATGGATGTTTAAACTCAATGACTGATACATGAATGGATGTTTAAACTCAATGACTGATACATGAATGGATGTTTAAACTCAATGACTGATACATGAATGGATGTTTAAACTCAATGACTGATACATGAATGGATGTTTAAACTCAATGACTGATACATGAATGGATGTTTAAACTCAATGACTGATACATGAATGGATGTTTAAACTCAATGACTGATACATGAATGGATGTTTAAACTCAATGACTGATACATGAATGGATGTTTAAACTCAATGACTGATACATGAATGGATGTTTAAACTCAATGACTGATACATGAATGGATGTTTAAACTCAATGACTGATACATGAATGGATGTTTAAACTCAATGACTGATACATGAATGGATGTTTAAACTCAATGACTGATACATGAATGGATGTTTAAACTCAATGACTGATACATGAATGGATGTTTAAACTCAATGACTGATACATGAATGGATGTTTAAACTCAATGACTGATACATGAATGGATGTTTAAACTCAATGACTGATACATGAATGGATGTTTAAACTCAATGACTGATACATGAATGGATGTTTAAACTCAATGACTGATACATGAATGGATGTTTAAACTCAATGACTGATACATGAATGGATGTTTAAACTCAATGACTGATACATGAATGGATGTTTAAACTCAATGACTGATACATGAATGGATGTTTAAACTCAATGACTGATACATGAATGGATGTTTAAACTCAATGACTGATACATGAATGGATGTTTAAACTCAATGACTGATACATGAATGGATGTTTAAACTCAATGACTGATACATGAATGGATGTTTAAACTCAATGACTGATACATGAATGGATGTTTAAACTCAATGACTGATACATGAATGGATGTTTAAACTCAATGACTGATACATGAATGGATGTTTAAACTCAATGACTGATACATGAATGGATGTTTAAACTCAATGACTGATACATGAATGGATGTTTAAACTCAATGACTGATACATGAATGGATGTTTAAACTCAATGACTGATACATGAATGGATGTTTAAACTCAATGACTGATACATGAATGGATGTTTAAACTCAATGACTGATACATGAATGGATGTTTAAACTCAATGACTGATACATGAATGGATGTTTAAACTCAATGACTGATACATGAATGGATGTTTAAACTCAATGACTGATACATGAATGGATGTTTAAACTCAATGACTGATACATGAATGGATGTTTAAACTCAATGACTGATACATGAATGGATGTTTAAACTCAATGACTGATACATGAATGGATGTTTAAACTCAATGACTGATACATGAATGGATGTTTAAACTCAATGACTGATACATGAATGGATGTTTAAACTCAATGACTGATACATGAATGGATGTTTAAACTCAATGACTGATACATGAATGGATGTTTAAACTCAATGACTGATACATGAATGGATGTTTAAACTCAATGACTGATACATGAATGGATGTTTAAACTCAATGACTGATACATGAATGGATGTTTAAACTCAATGACTGATACATGAATGGATGTTTAAACTCAATGACTGATACATGAATGGATGTTTAAACTCAATGACTGATACATGAATGGATGTTTAAACTCAATGACTGATACATGAATGGATGTTTAAACTCAATGACTGATACATGAATGGATGTTTAAACTCAATGACTGATACATGAATGGATGTTTAAACTCAATGACTGATACATGAATGGATGTTTAAACTCAATGACTGATACATGAATGGATGTTTAAACTCAATGACTGATACATGAATGGATGTTTAAACTCAATGACTGATACATGAATGGATGTTTAAACTCAATGACTGATACATGAATGGATGTTTAAACTCAATGACTGATACATGAATGGATGTTTAAACTCAATGACTGATACATGAATGGATGTTTAAACTCAATGACTGATACATGAATGGATGTTTAAACTCAATGACTGATACATGAATGGATGTTTAAACTCAATGACTGATACATGAATGGATGTTTAAACTCAATGACTGATACATGAATGGATGTTTAAACTCAATGACTGATACATGAATGGATGTTTAAACTCAATGACTGATACATGAATGGATGTTTAAACTCAATGACTGATACATGAATGGATGTTTAAACTCAATGACTGATACATGAATGGATGTTTAAACTCAATGACTGATACATGAATGGATGTTCATACATTAAGACTGACTTACAGATGTTTATTCTTAATGACTGACACATACATGGGTGTTCTTTCTAAACTATTGACTGAAACTCTGGTGTTAATACTTAATGACTGACACATACATGGATGTTCTTACTTAACTATTGACTGACACTCTGGTGTTAATACTCAATGATTGACACACACGCGGATGTTTATACTGAAGAAAACAAAAAACAAACGCTGTAACGTTGAAATATTTGAATGACTCGCACTGTAATGTCAAATTAAAATTTTACTTAAACGATATTTTCCTTGAACGATATGTTGATGTTTTGGACAAGATATTCATTCCCTTGTTGAATTGTATGGCCAAATTAATGTCGTGCATTTTGATACTCGGACCGAATGATCAATTCATCAAACCACAATAAGATGATCCTGACTTAATGGTGAAATCACAATTTAATGCTTACACTCAATATTTGAATCCTCATGTGATTATCGGACTGAATTATTGAAACAAAAAGTGGTGTTTGGACTGAATCACAATTTGAATACCATACATAATGATAGAACCGAAACCAGTAAGTTCTGACTGAATGATAATTTGGTTTTCTGACTGAAGGCTTGGTCTAATATTGTTCTTACATAATGATTAACTAAATTATTAAGTCCAAACCTATTATTTTCCTACTCAGTGATTGACATACGCTATGATCATTGTAACGATTGAATCACATAGGGTTGTTTAGACCTAATGCCATAGTGAGAATTCCATATTTAAAACCTGATATATTTTGACTATAATTGGGTGATTTAATATGTAACTACCATTAGCATTTAATGTTCTTACATGACAAATTATTGACCAAATGATACTGACAGTATTAACTGACACATTTACTTACACATGTGCATGTAAAGGTATTATTTAATTTACACTAGTCAATATCAATAAAATGTATTTGTATCATATAGCCACCAGCCAAAAATACATTATAATTTTCTCACATACAGATTATGTTAAACATAGAAACATGTAAATATAAAATCTATACGTGCCTACATACTTTACAGGAGGTCAATAATAGTATAAATATATTTTATAAATATATTTAACGTATATATTTTAAAGGGTGCATACTCTCCATAATGTCCAGTTTAAGTACACTGTCGTATCCTTTGTGCATTTTGAACGTTTTCTGAATGCTGTGTGGAGAGATTAATAATAAACTATCGTATTGTCAACTTATATAATCTTAATAAATATAGACTCTGGGGTAGCATGAACCCAAGTTTGGCCTACGGTTACTCAGGCTTACTACCACCCTTCACTTTGACTAAAAATCAGCCATAAGTCGTAATAAAGTTGTTTTTTTTCCAACTTATCCTTCCGATCCTATCTTTTAACGCCATCTCAATTTAAACATTTTTGTTTTGCTTTTCCAAATTGCGTATTTGGTCATTTTTGCTTTATTCACAAAAAAAACTATAACGTTTGCGATCATTTTTTGCTATATTCGACTTTATCCGCAAGATCAACTTTAGATTAACTAAAAATACATCAAGAAAGAATAATAATAGAGATTTAATGAATTTCAGCATTTCATTGCATATTTATATTAAATTGGGAATCGTTAAACAAAGATAACGACAACAAAGTTGAACCGATCACCCTACCCTACTTTTTGGTGATCTTAGCGGAAACAAATGAATTGTCTTTTTGGTCTCAAATAACTTGATTGGTTTCTCAATTATGTACGTGCCGGAAAGCCTTCTCGTAGGAACTGTTTGTGCCAGTAAAATTCCGTGCTTATCTATTGATCTGATTAAGAAAAAGTGATATATGTAGGTAGTTTTTGGTAAACAAATCCGTATTTTATTTATATATTTTATTTTATATTTAGCTGCTAAACATTTATCTCTTAAGGAATAACTTATTAACCCTTTTGTTAAGATACTATTATTGAAAACAAATGTTGAAGAATGGCCATTACTCTTACGTTCATTTAGATGTGAAATAAATCATATATAGGGTAAACAAACTGACATCTGTACTAGGCTAAAACATCTAGTAAATATTTGTGATGAAAGCCAGATTGTGGCTTATCAGCTGATGACAGGTGGGCGATCAGACGAAATGGAATTGGGTGACAAGCGGACTAAGACGAGCGGATAGAATTCATAGATAATTACTGCTGGGCACTCTTTCTTTAATTTAAATGTAAAAGTAAATGGAATACTCTAATGAAATCTTTTAGCCACAAACACATTAAAGATGAAATTTCATGTATATTAGCAACATCGCAAACAACAAAACGTATGATTATAATGAATCAACATTTAAGAAAAAATATATATTCCACTGCTGAAGACCAGAAAGCGTGAGCATTATAAAAACATTTAAGAAATAGTGAACAAATTTCTCAATGTCAGTAATGGTGTATACATAAAATAATAACGCAGAACGTAATAATTGCTAACCTAACTCATACTATTTATATATATTTATTGAGAGATTGTATAACTCATTTGTAATTACCATCATTTTATCACTGGTGTGGTTGCTTTATACAAAATTATAAAAATTGTAATTACTATTAGCAAAGATCTACAGTACCTTTGTTCCGTTTATGTGAGCTTATAAACACGAGTTTTACTAATCCCTCTGTTCACTACCAGATAGTTTTTAACTGCGATATCCCCTTCTATTTTCAATATTATCTTCCAAAACACGAAAATGGCATCGCAAAATTTCGCAAAAATGTCTGATTTCAACTCCGCAATACAAACAGAAACAATAAGCGCATGAAAGCCCGTCCTCAAAGCAACACCAGAAGAAGTGCCACTACCTGGTTGATGGTGTTACAATTCATATGAACAAATTTTGAGTTTTTTTCACTGCCAGACACTATACTATACTATACTTCGCTTTTGTTTAGTTTATGGTTATGTCTATTTATTAATTTAGGATTTGATGTACATGTGTATATGTATTTAAAGTTATTTTCATTATTTTGAGAAAGAACAAAATGCATCTCGGTTATGTGCTTTATATTATTTATACATGTACATATATATGTATTGATTGTATATGTATATGGTTAAGTGGGCACATTTCCATTTATATCCCAAGTCAGAATCCCCCCTGTCTTGTACATTATAAAAAAGGTATTTCAAATTCCAAGGTTTAGATTTGTAACTCCTTTCGTACCATGTAAGCATATTGTTTGTTAGGATACTGGTTGATTTTGAACAATTCATCATTTTCACATATTTAAACATGCGTTTGCAAACTTGAACTATTATAAAAGAAAACTAAGTCATTTTAAATATAAATTCGTATGTGAGCAATATTAGCTAAGCATTCTGTACTATTTCGGGCCCCGATTGCTTTCGTTTACAAATGATGAACAGCATGGTATCCATACTTGTAAGCAGTTTATGATAGTTGTATATAAATACGTTATGGTCCATAAGTTTACGAAACATTTAAAACTCTCAACTGAGGCATGCTTTTGGCATATTCATTTGTGAACACGTGGGTAACCTTTGAAGTAATGGTTGAACTTAAAATGTGTGCGGTAATACTAAAATATTATATTTTAATTTTAATTAAGGATAAATCATAGAAAATGTGTATGCTTTAAGTTTTGATTTATCAATATTTATATTCATTGGAGTTAAATGTGTAATTAAGTTGTTATGAAAAATAAATGGGGGAACAAAGATTGAGAGTTTGCAAATTGCAATGTCTTTACATCCTTAATTGTTCGCTAAATTCAACCTTACTGCAGTAAACTTTGATTTCTGGTGCAAAATTCCACGGTAATAGTAAATATGCGAAGAAAACACAGAAAATCAATATGTCGTATTAC
>VMBQ01014529.1:0-15146 GCA_007657795.1 Dreissena rostriformis | reverse complement strand
AGGTTGACAGGTGCCGTAAAATGGTGAATTTTCTGTTGAAGTAAGTTTAAGTCTATTTATTTTAACTCAATCGCATCTAGAGCTGTAAGATAAGAAAGATATTATTAAGTGTTTTTTTGGTAAGAACCAGTTCTTGTTGTCTTTTGGACGATCTTGAGAATGTTTTATTCATGATTGAGCTGGTTGCAAAGCAGAGACCATATCCATTACAGTATTACAACCTTTCGGTGAACGGATGTTTTAAGCTTGTATTTTGCATNTTACAGAGCCACAATATACTTAGATACAAATCATATGACATTTATGGGTTAATACAAGGCTATGGCATACAGTTGACACAAGTATACTCAAATTTGCAATTCCTACAATACAAAATAATTACATATATTTTGTTCTCATATCATGAATTTGTCCTTCTTATTTAAACAAACAAGCTGCTAAACCTTGTACGCATATAATCTACGGCAGACATTTTAATATTGCTTATGACATAATTTGCAGGTAATGATGGCAATTGTGAAATCAATCATTTGCCTTGAACCTGTTTTTTGCAAAATTAAAAGTTGATAAGTGATATTTCTAAACCTTCTGTGTAAAACCAGATTTTTTAATAGCATATAAAAAAAAATCAACTTTATTTTGTTACTATTTAAAGTAAGGTATTAATTTGATATGAGCCTCTCTCTGTGAAAAGGGGGTTTAATGTATGTGCGTTAAGTGTCGTCCCAGATAAGCCTTTGCAGTCCGGACAGGCTAATAAGGGACAACACTTTCCGCCTAAACTAGATTTTTGCCAAGAAGAAACTTCCTTTAAAGAAAAATACAACAAAGGNAACCAGGAAAAGTTGTAGATAAGCTCCATCTCTACCTAGTAAGCTTCCTTGAGCGATCAAGTGTTCCCAACCACATCCTGATTTTATTACTTTTACTGTAATAAAACAACATGATTTAAGATCCTGTTTTATTCAATTGAAAGCTTAATAGTACTTTTGTACTTTAATTAACTCTCTGTACTGTAGTTACATATATTCCTCACTGCCACTTTAAATAAAAATTGTTCTGAAATTAGAACATCAGTAAAGTACTATTTAGTCATCCTTAAGTAAATAGCACACACATCTTAAAACCAGCAAACCAGCTCTGATTAATACAAATTATTATATAAGCATGATTTAAGAAAATCTTGCATAAATCACTTGTTTTTATTGATTCATATTTTTATGGTGAAGTTAATGGTGGTGCTCAACTAGTATTTATCGTGTTAGGTTCACATATTCTTTTCAATTTTATCTTGTCATATGTTTTAAATTAATATTTTCAACACTTTATTGCAATATGAAAAAAGTGAGATAAAGCTAATCTTGTTTAAACAGACGTAAGAATTGTTTGTGAAATCTGGGCCTCATTCTTTAGTGACAGACTTATATCAACATATTTTTACTTTTCATACCACATATTTGGACCCGCTAGGTAGATGGAAAATGTCAAAGTACATCTTAAGTTTGTCTCTAACTCATTCAGTGGTGGAACTGAAAGGCCCTGTTTTGAAGGCCTTTGCAAACAGTTTGGATCCAGATGAGACGCCACAGAACGTGGTGTCTCATCAGGATCCAAACTGTTTGCTATTCTGATAGTATTCTTTGAATTTTTTTTTTAAGAAAATGCTAATTTTAGAAATTCAGCAGACACCATTTTAGAAGACGACAAATTTCCCAGCATGCAAAGGGTTATGAAATATCAAATGTCATATCATGATGGATTTACCCCCCCAAACAAGAAATGGAGGTTTTGCAATGATTTAATAATATTATGAAATATGGACTTAGCTGTTTAATGTTTTGAAAACAATTCCTACGGTGTTTCTACTGTTTCAAACTTGTCCTTTTATATTCCAAACTTAAGACTGAGTAACTAGCAAAATGACTAATTTGTTTAAAGATACTACACACTTCTACACATGTCAATCATATAAAAGTAAATTAACATCATCCAATAATCACAAGTTTACAGAACAGTTTTTGCACTTCAACTATTTAATACAAAAGAGAAAATGCATTTTGTTTGTGATTTTCAACATGACAACATGTAACTTTTGTGATTTTTAATGATTTTAAATTACTCCTTTAGAGAAAGCTATAAAGGAGTTCACGCATTTCAATGCAAAAAGAGGTCAGTCTTTTACACCTATGCCTATCCAATTTTCAGGGGTGCACATTTTCTCGGACGAGGGCAACCATGCCTCGATGATTCACGGGATACGGACCAGCGGTGCCCCGAAGCACATTTTCTGGCACAATGACCCCGAGCACCTGGAAGAGATGTTGCAGAAGGTCGATCCCAGCGTGCTGAAGATTGTGGCTTTTGAGACCGTGCATTCCATGGATGGTAGGATTTTATTTGGCAATTATCTTTAAGGTTGTGATTTATCATCCTTTTAACTGGTTCCCACCCTTTTTATTTAAAAACTAATTTTACAAATTCTTCTTAACTTTGCTAGATCTTTAAGCAAATGAAGAGTTAAGTTGAACCTTGTAAGGGTTGTAGGGAATTTTCGTCCCCTGAGATGGTTCTTAGTAAAATCTTTTATGTATGTCTCTCACTGTGATTCAACAATGTGATTCATAATTAACTTTTCATTTCTACGTAATTTATTAACTTTGTGTTCCTATGCTTATTTGTTATATTGTTATGTTTGTGTTTGTTAATTAAGTCGGTCAAAAGCTATTCATAGCTTATGTTTTATAATGTTTGTATATCATACCGACTACAAATAAATATTGATTTGCATTTGATTTGATTTTCACACCCCTGTATCTTGAAATGTTTTGGAGAAAATTGGGATTTAACATGGTTATATTAACCTACATGTAAAATCAGGGTCTGATTTCTCCTCCTCAGAGTATTTTCTTGCTGTCGATGACCATACTATATCAGGGTTCCCAGTTTTTCAAGATTGGCGATTTTTCAAAAGTCTTTTTTTTTGGTACCTTTTACTAAATGGACAAAAGCATCTTTCTTGAGAAGCCAATTTATGGCAGTCAATTGTTGGAGCAGATTAAGCCAGGGCAAACATGTCCATATAGCATTGTTTGTTATCACTCATAAATTGGCCTATTGTCGCCGATGAGAGAAGGTGTGAATATTATAGCTTATCTCTTGCATCAGTTATCCACTTGGATATCCACACACATAATCAATTAAAATCTTACTTCACAATATTGACTTTAATCTATATTTGTACAGTATATTTGAAGTTCATAACTTTGCTGAATCTTAAAGTGAAAAGTATGGTTGAAGCTTATAAGAGAGTTAAGAGTATTTTCCTCCCAAGTGGTCTTCCCAAAATCACACACTGGAATTGACTGAGATTATGGAATGGAAAGTGGGTAGCATTTTGTAAGTGATTCAAAGGGAATTTTAATTGTTCAAAACCTTCTCATAGTTGCCTATTCTATTCCTTTTTTTTTCAAATGCAACTGAATGTAATGTATTTGTTGGTATGGAACCTGGTTAAGAAACCGCCAATAAATATAGACTTTAACCTTTGCTAGTTTTCATATCAGATACATAACTTCACACTTTCCCCTCGAAATCTTATGAGCCTTCTGGCAAAACTGGGCTAAATTCATGTGCGTAAAGTGTCGTCCCAGATAAGCCTGTGCAGTTCGCACAGGCTTATCAGGGATGACACTTGCCGCTGTTATGGAATTTTTGTTTGAAAGAAGTCTTTTCTAAACAAAGATCCAGTTTAGGTGGAAAGTGTCGTCCCTGATAAGCCTGTGAAGACTGCACAGGCTAATCGGGGATGACACTTTACACACATTCTTTAAGCCCAGCTTTTCAAGAGCAAGGCTCTTATACTTACTAAATAACCCACCACTGATAAATATAGACTTTCACATTTGCTGGTTTCCATATCAGATACATACCTTAACATTTTTCCGCTTTGAAATCTTTAACTTTCTAAACGTCACCACAACTACCTTCAGGTGCCGTGTGCCCTCTACGCGAGCTGTGCGACGTCTCCCACAAGTATGGCGCCCTCACGTTCGTTGACGAGGTGCACGCCGTCCGCCTGTATGGCAAGAATGGGGGTGGGGTTAGGGAGCGGGATGGCTGCATGGACAAGATGGACATCATCACGGGAACTTTGGGTAATTTAACTTTGTAAATAATTTCTTCCATGTAGCAAGGGTTTAATAGTTAAGCACTAGAACTCTGCTAGACCTCTGAAAAAAAAGATATTTTCCCATTTAAAATGATTTCTATATAATAATACTCATCGGAACACTGTGTGACTTTACTTCAGAAATGATTTCTGTTTTATTGCAAGGATTTTAATAGCCTGGCTCAACAGAATGCTGTAAGACATCTGAAAAGATAGTTATTCACGTGAAATGATTCCTATATTGTTCTCTCTTTTTTGAGTAACTCAGGATTGTTACCTTTGCACACCACTATTGCATGGTTTAAAAATGATAATTGTAATCTTTCATTTATTGAAAATTCTGCAAGTGTCATATAACAATAATGAAGTTGGTACACATGTATTATTAAGTGAAGAACAGTGACATATTTTTCTCAAATCCAGTTGAGAAACGATAATTTTGTTCTTTGTTTATACAAAATTAAAAAAGTGTCANAGACTGAGTAACTAGCAAAATGACTAATTTGTTTAAAGATACTACACACTTCTACACATGTCAATCATATAAAAGTAAATTAACATCATCCAATAATCACAAGTTTACAGAACAGTTTTTGCACTTCAACTATTTAATACAAAAGAGAAAATGCATTTTGTTTGTGATTTTCAACATGACAACATGTAACTTTTGTGATTTTTAATGATTTTAAATTACTCCTTTAGAGAAAGCTATAAAGGAGTTCACGCATTTCAATGCAAAAAGAGGTCAGTCTTTTACACCTATGCCTATCCAATTTTCAGGGGTGCACATTTTCTCGGACGAGGGCAACCATGCCTCGATGATTCACGGGATCCGGACCAGCGGTGCTCCGAAGCACATTTTCCGGCACAACGACCCCGAGCACCTGGAAGAGATGTTGCAGAAGGTCGATCCCAGCGTGCCGAAGATTGTGGCTTTTGAGACCGTGCATTCCATGGATGGTAGGATTTTATTTGGCAATTATCTTTAAGGTTGTGATTTATCATCATTTTAACTGGTTCCCACCCTTTTTATTTAAAAACTAATTTTACAAATTCTTCTTAACTTTGCTAGATCTTTAAGCAAATGAAGAGTTAAGTTGAACCTTGCAAGGGTGGTAGGGAATTTTCCTCCCCTAAGATGGTTCTTAGTAAAATCTTTTATGTATGTCTCTCACTGTGATTCAACAATGTGATTCATAAATTAACTTTTCATTTCTACGTAATTTATTAACTTTGTGTTCCTATGCTTATTTGTTATATTGTTATGTTTGTGTTTGTTTATTAAGTCGGTCAAAAGCTATTCATAGCTAATGTTTTATAATGTTTGTATATCATACCGACTATAAATAAATATTGATTTGGATTTGATTTGATTTTCACACCCCTGTATCTTGAAATGTTTTGGAGAAAATTGGGATTTAACATGTTATTATTAACCTACCAGTAAAATAAGGGGTCTGATTTCTCCTCCTCAGATAATTTTCTCGCTGTCGATGACCATACTATATCAGGGTTCCCAGTTTTTCAAGATTGGCGATTTTTCAAAAGTCTTTTCTTTTGGTACCTTTTACTAAATGGACAAAAGCATCTTTCTTGAGAAGCCAATTTATGGCAGTCAATTGTTGGAGCAGATTAAGCCAGGGCAAACATGTCCATATAGCGTTGTTTGTTATCACTCATTAATTGGCCTTTTGTCGCCGACGAGAGAAGGTGTGAACATAATAGCTTATCTCTTGCATCAGTTATCCACTTGGATATCCACACACATAATCAATTCAAATCTTACTTCACAATATTGACTTTAATCTATATTTGTACCGTATATTAGAAGTTCATAACTTTGCTGAATCTTAAAGTGAAAAGTATGGTTGAAGCTTATAAGAGAGTTAAGAGTATTTTCCTCCCAAGAGGTCTTCCCAAAATCACACACTGGAATTGACTGAGATTTTGGAATGGAAAGTAGATAGCATTTTGTAAGTGATTCAAAGGGAATTTTAATTGTTCAAAACCTACTCATAGTTGCCTTTTCTATTCCTTTTCTTTCAAATGCAACTGAATGTAATGTATTTGTTGGTATGGAACCTATTTAAGAAACCGCCAATAAATATAGACTTTAACCTTTGCTAGTTTTCATATCAGATACATAACTTCACGCTTTCCCCTCAAAATCTTATGAGCCATCTGGCAAAACTGGGCTAAATTCCTGTGTGTAAAGTGTTGTCCCAGATAAGCCTGTGCAGTCTGCACTGGCTTATCAGGGATGACACTTTCCGCTGTTATGGAATTTTTCGTTTGAAAGAAGTCTATTCTAAACAAAGATCCAGTTTAGGTGGAAAGTGTTGTCCCTAATAAGCCTGTGCAGACTGCACAGGCTAATCGGGGATGACACTTTACACACATTCATTAAGCCCAGCTTTACAAGAACAAGTCTCTTATACTTACTAAATAACCCACCACTGATAAATATAGACTTTCACATTTGCTGGTTTCCATATCAGATACATACCTTAACATTTTTCCGCTTTGAAATCTTAAACTTTCAAAACGTCACCACAACTACCTTCAGGTGCCGTGTGCCCTCTACGCGAGCTGTGTGACGTCTCCCACAAGTATGGCGCCCTCACGTTCGTTGACGAGGTGCACGCCGTCGGCCTGTATGGCAAGAATGGGGGTGGGGTTGGGGAGCGGGATGGCTGCATGGACAAGATGGACATCATCACTGGAACTTTGGGTAATTTAACTTTGTAAATAATTTCTTCCATGTAGCAAGGGTTTAATAGTTAAGCACTAGAACTCTGCTAGACCTCTGAAAAAAAAGATATTTTCCCATTTAAAATGATTTCTATATAATAATACTCATCGGAACACTGTGTGACTTTACTTCAGAAATGATTTCTGTTTTATTGCAAGGATTTTAATAGCCTGGCTCAACAGAATGCTGTAAGACATCTGAAAAGATAGTTATTCACGTGAAATGATTCCTATATTGTTCTCTCTTTTTTGAGTAACTCAGGATTGTTACCTTTGCACACCACTATTGCATGGTTTAAAAATGATAATTGTAATCTTTCATTTATTGAAAATTCTGCAAGTGTCATATAACAATAATGAAGTTGGTACACATGTATTATTAAGTGAAGAACAGTGACATATTTTTCTCANTATCCATGTGAAATGATTCCTATATTGTTCTCTCTTTTTTGAGTCACTCAGGATTGTTACCTTTGCACACCACTATTGCATGGTTTAAAAATGATAATTGTAATCTTTCATGTATTGAAAATTCTGCAAGTGTCATATTACAATAACGAAGTTGGTACACATGTATTATTAAGTGAAGAACAGTGACATGTTTTCTCAAATCCAGTTGAGAAACGATAATTTTGTTCTTTGTTTATACAAAATTAAAAAAGTGTCATAAAACAACTACAAAGTTGGTAAACATGTATTGCTAATTGAAGAAGCGTGACATATTTGTCTCATTTCCAGTTCATGTTGTTATTTCAGGGAAGGCATTCGGCAATATCGGTGGCTACATAGCCGCCTCCGCTAGCACGGTGGACATGATACGGAGCTACGCAGCCGGTTTCATCTTCACCACATCCCTGCCTCCGACAACCCTAGCTGGGGCCGTAGCTTCTATAAGGGTGAGAAATATGCAAAGATATAGCGTAGGGTTTGATATAAGTGTTATACCTTTCCCACTTAGAAGCAAAGTGAAAATGGCTATTTGCAACCAGCATAAAACCAGAACCGCCTGCGAGTAACTCGCAGTCTGTTCAGGGATATTCTGTGTTTTGCACATCAGTACCTTAGGGTTTGAAATGAAGCAGTTAAAACTTGAATCGGGTTAGAAAGGTTTTTAATTTAATTTGATTTTCAAATGGACTACAAATGTGACAAAGTGCATATCTGAGCGGTGAAGGGTTTTAAAAGCTTTCTGGAGCCTTGGTTTCTATAAGAATCAACTCAAGATAGAGCTTGATACTTACAGAATAATATAATGTTAAGTCATTGAAATTCACTGTGACAAGATTTACCGCTTATGTTATGTAACTGGCTTCTTTCAATGAAAATATACCGACTTCATCACTAATTTCAGTTTTCTCTAAATACAAATATTACCAAGATCTTCGCTGATTTCAGTTTTTTCTAAATACAAATATTACCGAGACAGTTGCTGATTTCAGGTGCTAAGAAGTGACGAGGGTCGCCAGCTGCGATTCCGCCACCAGGAGGCAGTGCGATACCTGCGCGAGAGACTGGTTGAGGCCGGTATCCCGGCCCTCCACTGTCCCAGTCACATCATCCCGGTTCATGTTAGTATTGAAGTGTTAACGCCTTTGAAATCATAAGTAGTTTTAGCTTGGCTGTTTTCGAAGAAAACCCGATGTATTGTCATAGCCCTCTCGTCTGCCGCGTCGTGGTCGTCATAGTCGTTGTCCGAAAACTTTAACATTGGCCATAACTATGCATTATTGAAGATAGCAACCTGATATTTAGTATGAATGTGTATCTCATAGTGCTGCACATTTTGAGTGGTGAAAGGTCATCCTTCAAGGTCAAAGGTCACACAATTTTTTTATTTTTTTTGGGGGGGGGGGGGTTTTCATGTGTATCTCATCGACCTGCACATTTTGAGTGGTGAAAAGGTAAAGGTCAATGATGACCTTCAAGGTCAAAGGTAAAAATAAAATAAAATCCAAGCACCCACAGCCGAGCGTTGGCATCCGTTCGACGGTGCTCTTGTTATCCTTTCTTGTGTGTAGTTCGGTAGGAATATCTACTTTGGTTTCCTGTGCATTTGAATGTATACAATTATTGAGTTGTTTCATTTTTATTCAGAATTATTCTCTAAACAAACCATTTTTGTTTGTCCATCAATTTGAAGACATCTGTGGTACATATAATTGACAGTATAAACAAGTTAGGCTTGGGTACCCTACCACCATGAACACTTTCTTCTTATAAGTGATTTAATATAAACCAGAAAGAACTAGAAAATACAAATTCATTGATCAGCATTTAGTTTGAAACCGTGATTACTATGTAGCAAATAGCAACTTTATGTGAATTTTATTATTCACTTAATTGTATGTTATAAGAACATTCAATGATTGTTCTTAGTACAGATGGAAATTGCAACCCTTCTTTTTATGCCCCCAACAGGAGGCATATAGTTTTCGCACTGTCCGTCGGTGTCAAGTCTGTCCGTCCGTTACTTTTTTGTGTCCGCTCTCTAATTCAAGTAGTTTTCATCCGATCTTCACCAAACTTGGTCAGAAGTTGTAGCTAGATGATGTCTAGGCCAAATTCGAAGATGGGTCATGCCAGGTCAAAAACTAGGTCATGGGGTCAGGTAGTGCGTTTTAAACATTCAGCATGGTGTCCGCTCTCTAATTAAAGTAGTTTTCATCCGATCTTCACCAAACTTGACCAAAAGTTGTATCTAGAAGATGTCAAGGCCAAGTTCGAACATGGGTTATGCCAGGTCAAAACTAGGTCAGGGGGTCACTTAGTGCGTTTTAAACATTGAGCATGATGTCCGCTCTCTAATTCAAGTAGCTTTCATCCGATCTTCATGAAACTTGGTCAGAAGTTGTATCTAGATGATCTCTAGGCCAAGTTCGAACATTGGCCATGCTGTGCCAAAAACTAGGTAACGGGGTCACTTAGTGCATTTTAAACATTCAGCATGGTGTCCGCTCTAATTCAAGTAGTTTTCATCCTATCTTTACCAAACTTGGTCAGAAGTTGTATCTAGATGATGTCTAGGCCAAGTTCGAACATGGGTCATGCCGGGTCAAAAACTAGGTCACAGGGTCACTTAGTGCGTTTTTAACATTCAGCTTGGTGTCCGCTCTCAAATTCAAGTAGTTTTCATCCGACCTTCACCAAACTTGGTCAGAAGTTGTATCTAGATGATGTTTAGGCCAGGTTTGAACATGGGTCATGCCGGGTCAAAAACTAGGTCACGGGGTCAATAAGTGCGTTTACAATCCTTTACTACTTTAGCCGTGTAAACTTGGGCATTAATCCTATGTTTCATCCAATTGTATGGAACATTTACATGGTTATGCTTTTATGTAGTGACAAAGTTGGACTTGGGGGCATCCGTGTCGGGTGGACACATTTCTTGTTGATGAAAATTGAAGCATCGTGAATAACTTTTGCATCTTTTCATTCATTGACATTTATATTAAACTACAAAACTATGATATTAAGCAAAAACATTACAATTTGTTTTGTCAATATCACTTTCTTTCTAGACGTTAATACGATTTTTCTTAATGTTGCTATGTTTTTCCTGGACTTATGCACAATTTTTCCATACCCTTTGACGATTTTTTAACATTATCACAATTTTTCTTAACAATATTATTATTTTTCTAGACAATTTTATGATTTAAGTTTTATGATTCAACAGATTGTTCTAGGAAGTAATTACCATTTTCTAGACATTATCGCAATTATTCTAGACGTTATAACTGTTTTCATGTTGAACACAGGTCGGAGACGCCGCTCTTGCCACGAAACTGAGCAATGAGCTGATGACCAAGCACAATGTTTACATCCAAGCCATCAACTACCCGACAGTGGCATTGGGCAAGGAACGGCTGAGGATCGCGCCCACGCCCCACCACACCGCCGAAATGATGGACGATCTCGTCGAGAAACTTGTTGACGTCTGGCGAAACAACGGCCTCGAACTGCACAAGAGCGTCTGCCCGAAGTCGTGCGAGTTTTGTCGCAAACCGCTGGAGTTTGAGAGGTTCTTTTCCCGAGATCCGGTCTGCCAGCGGTCCAACTGCACGTACACCTCCCTGCAGAACACACTTCTGACTGCTTAAAATGGCTGGCCTGACCTTAGAAAATATTGGTTTAAGTTGACAAACAGAATGAAGAACTTAAGTTTAAGAAAAATTGTTTACATTGTGATGTATATCAAACTATCAAAAATGTTGGCCAATATTTACCAATTAATGTTCAGATATNGATGACCAAGCACAATGTTTACATCCAAGCCATCAACTACCCGACAGTGGCGTTGGGCAAGGAACGGCTGAGGATCGCGCCCAGGCCCCACCACACCGCCGAAATGATGGACGATCTCTTCGAGAAACTTGTTGACGTCTGGCGAAACAACGGCCTCGAACTGCACAAGAGCTTCTGCCCTAAGTCGTGCGAGTTCTGTCGCAAACCGCTGGAGTTTGAGAGGTTCTTTTCGCGAGATCCGGTCTGCCAGTGGTCCAACTGCACATACACCTCCCTGCAGAGCACACTTCTGACTGCTTAAAATGGCTGGCCTGACCTTAGAAAATATTGGTTTTAGTTGACAAACAGAATGTAGAACTTAAGTTTAAGAAAAATTGTTTACATTGTGATGTTCTATCAAACTATCAAAAATGTTGGCCAATATTTACCAATTAATGTTCAGATATATGACTTAGATCAACAGATATTATTACAATTAAAATGTTGTGGAAGTGGTTATATGTTGATTGTAAATGGGCAGTTTTAAAAGACACCTAATTATAATTTTATCATTAAGATTTTTTTTAAACAACTGAGCAGCATTGCCAGCAGTACATATGGAAAACCTGAAGTACCTTTTATTAGGTAGAAGTCTTTTTTTCATTCTTAAGTCTATAATGGGTTTGTGGTAATAGGCCCAAACTTCCTTTTTATACGCCCGTATAAAATACGGGACGTATTATGTGAAACCCCTTGGCGGGCGGGCGGGCGGCGGGCGANCAAATATTAAACGCAATTTTGAATTAGAGATGATGGTAATAAAATTAGTAAATTTTATCATTTTTGGAGAATGTAATATTTTTTTTAAATTACTGTTCTTTTCTACCAATCATTTAATTCAAATTAATAAAATCAACATAGAAAATAAATCTAGTAAGTACAAGTATCAATAGAAAGTTTCTTACAAATCTTAGAAGCAATGACATGCACAATAGATAAAAAATCTATTTGATTAATATTGTTTTAGATTATGTTCAAATATAACTGTTAATGGCATTTTTTATCTGTGTTCAAACATTTCAGACATTGTTTAGTTCATTGTACACGAAAATCTAAAATCTTAATAATAGTTTGCTTAAACTTAATCCTGCATGTACTTAGATCACAGTGTACTTGTTCTTCTTTTTTTTATGGCGTACAATTATAATAACAATGTCATAGGTAAGATGTTAAGTACTTTTTTAAAATCTTGCTTTAACAAAAAATCTTAAAAGTATATTACTATTAACAGTGTGATGAACAAATAAAAGTCAGATCTTATTGTAAAAAAAAACTTTGATGAAAAAATACGAGATCACACAAAGGTATTCGTCTTGCTTTTTTAAAGTTTATGTTTTTGTACAAACAAACACTTGTGGTTTAACTAGCTGTAAGAATAAAACATTTCTCTAGAACATGGTTTAGAAGAATCACGATAGAAATGTACTCTCATGTGTGTAAGAATTCATATAAAATTGATAAATCTTTACGGAAAAGGCATTTATATTATCATGAATGGTAGTGCATCATTTCTACTTTACAGCACTTGTTATATTCCCTTGTTTCTACTTAAAAGTATGTTTGTAAGTATGGGAAAAAGAAAGTTTTAATTGTTATGGTGGTGGGGTTTAATTGTTATGGTGGTAGGGTTATAATCATAAATTAATTAATAAAGTTTTAATTTAACAGCAGGAATGTGAGACCTTTTGTTCCATGACACATAAAAATTAAATATTTTAAATGTGGCATTCAAGACGTTCAAACAAATGCAATGCATTACTCGTAGAATTGATGCAATAAATATACAAAGACTGATTTATTTTTTGTATTTGTTATTTTTCATTTACAATATTTCCTAATCAGGCTAATGTTTTATGTCGTTTCATGGAAATATAATTATAAATACAATTAACAAGACTACACTTTTAGATAAAAACTATTGCTGAATAGTAATATGTTACAAAATTAAATAACTTTTCATTAGGAATATTCAATGATGTATACAATTTATAAAATAAATGCATGATATGACAAATTTCATGACAAAAGAAATGTCATGACAAAACACCTTTGTTAATATAATAATAATAGAAATAAAAATTATTAAAAAAAACATTTTATGTATGTGTATATTATCTGAAGAAAGTTTGTTACAGCATGTTTCATTTCAATGTCAATATGTTGTGATATAGAAAGAAAGATTGCATGTCATGCAGTGTTGTTATAGTTGGTTATGTCAACTGTTAAGTTATTTGTTAGAGCAAAATCTGAGATAACTACTATTTTAAAAATGTTGTTGATTCCTTATAAATATTTATTGACAATGGTTTGTTATAAATTGTTTCCCAATAAGATCTGGTCAACTAATAAAGAAGTTTTAATTATTATGTTGTTATGGTTTTTTTTATGCCCCCGAAGGTGGTCATAAAGTGATCGCACTGTCCGTCTGTCTGTCTGTCCATCGGAAATTCCGTCACACTTTTAGGTTTTGCGTTTAGGTTTCTAAAAATGTGGAAAAAGGGGGCATATGTCATCCTATGGTGACAAGCCTTTTTATTTTTTGAAAAATGGCAATGGAATAAAAATGATAAACTGCTAATATGTAGTTGCTCTCCTCAGAAGACAAGTTTTTTTAATAAATGGAGCCATGGTGAAACATTGCATTGTATGTTTTACTTGTGAAACAAACCCCATTTCTACCTCCTAAGATTGAATTTCAGAACATTTATTCGTATTTCGTTGATTGTAGCTCTTATTTGTCCATGTTAAAGCAGATTGTTTTACTCCCAAACTTCAAGCAATATCAACTTTAAGTTGTCCGGAAACCTCGTCGAGAAGATAATTTGGTGCTTAGTTTTATCAAGAGGCTGAGTTACAATAACAAATAACAGAACATAATATAACTTCTATTTCCACTCGTGCATTTGAGTATGCAGCATGAGGAAGAATATACAGTATGTTATACAAAAATCTTTAAAAAGGGGCTTCATGGTTAACAATTTATATTTGTTTATAGAATATGATTAGTGGGGGATACAGGAGATCTTAAACTTATATGTTTAATGTAGAATATGATTAGTGGGGGATACAGGAGATCTTAAACTTAAATGTTTAATGTAGAATATGATAAGTGGGGGATACAGGAGATCTTAAACTTATATGTTTAATGTAGACTATGATTAGTGTGGGATACAGGAGATCTTAAACTTATATGTTTAATGTAGAATATGATTAGTGGGGGATACACAAGATCTTAAACTTATAGGTTTAATGTAGAATATGATTAGTGGGAGATACAGGAGATCTTAAACTTATACTTTTTATGTAGAATATGATAAGTGGGGGATACAGGAGATCTTAAACTTGTGACTAACAATGAGTAACACTGCTAACAGATTTATAAGTTGTTTTTGTTCTGTTTTAACAGTTTTTCAGTCATATCACATCACTTTTCTTGGGATAGCTGGTTTAAAAACTGCATGGGCCTGGGATCGAACAGGCAATCCTCAGATTGTAGACCACCTCTCTACCAACTGAGCAAGCCAGATGTACATATTTGGGATTATATAAATAAAGATACATATTAAACCATCGCGTTTATCATAGATGTTTGCCAAATACGGATTATCATAGCGTAATGATGGGACTATGATAAATTAAAATTGAATGGTATTTTGTGTTTCAGTAGTAATCCAGTTTATCACTTGTTTTAACTATCCAGCAAATACATAAATCGCATATATTTGCATAAAAACAGTTGACAAAGCATTCATTTTACAACATATCCATTATTAAAGACTTTTGGGCAATTTATATAAGAACCATTATCTCGTATATATATAAACAATCACATTATTACAGCAAAATCTGGTTTTCTGATTTTCAAATATTCGCGCCCTGGTAATTTATATTACGTATGCCGCGTCTTACACACTATTTCCAACAATAATTTGAAAGGAGCACG
>VMBQ01014528.1:0-14168 GCA_007657795.1 Dreissena rostriformis | reverse complement strand
GATCAAAATTATTACTTAAAAGTAACTTTTTCTTCTGATAAGAAAAATATATAGTCAAGCTTTCAAGTGTGGCTGTATATTGTTTGCAATATTTAACAGTTTTGATGGGTGTGTCGTGAAAAGTTAATTCGTTTCAAGAATCGCTGCCTCAGTACTTGAAATTGTAGCATTGCCATCGTTTTAGTTAATTTCAGTAATGACTTGCAAATATGTTCCATCTCGTTCGTGTAAATCCCTATCTTAAAACCATCTTGAGATGTGTTCAGTAAAATGTAAATACAATTTATAGAACCTTTACTAGACTTAAGGACGAACGCGGCAGTTTTGTTTCACGCAAATTTATTTTTACTGTAACACCGTAATGTGCAGTTGTTTAAAATGACATCGCCGTATTCGAGCAAGGGACGTATACATGATACGTAGATGGTTTTCAATAAGGAACGGTCTAAATTAAATTTGAACGTTTTTTTTCATTATGTTAATTCCCGTGTATTCCTTATTAACAACGTACTCAATATGGGCGCCCCATTTAAGATCTTTCGTAAAGTAGAGCCCTAGGTGTTTATGTTTTGTTACGTCGCTTATGGCGACGTTATCCATATATACAGGGGGATGTTGAGTTGTGTTTGTCTTGCGACTTATAATCATTGATTTCGTTTTCTTAGGATTAAAACAGACAATCCATGTTTTAGCCCATTTGTTGATTCTTTCGAGATCGGAGTCAAGTAAAGCTGCGGCATTATTTGGCGTCATCCGAAACGAGGAAATTGTGGGAGTACTAGTATTGCTCAAATTTTACATCACACATTCAGATACTAAAAGGATTTTGATAAAGTATTGTTTATTTAAAATAATAATTAACATATATAATGAACCGGTTATACTAAATATGTACATGGTTTGGACAATCAGTGGAACACAGGGGCGTCCTTCATTTTTCTTGAACAAATGTCTAGTTGTGTAATGACCTTCATTGTAGACACGGAATATCCATATATTATACATACGCAATTATTTTAAATAGATGAGCCTCGCTCTGTGAAAATGGGGCTTAATGTTGGGTAAAGTTTCGTCCCAAATTTGCCTGTGCAGTCCGCACATGCTAATCAGGAAGGACAATTTCCTCCTAAACTGGATTTTTGCTAAAAAGAGACTTCCTTTTAACATGTTATACAATAAAGGCGGAACTTGTTGTCTCTGATAAATCTGTGCGGACTGCACAGGCGTATCTGGGACGACACTTTACGCACATGCATTAAGCACGGTTTTTGCAGAGCGAGGTTCAGTCATGTTTTATGAGCGCTTGTTTGCAACACAATTCACGAGCTCTCGAACCGTAGATATAGACTGAAAGGCGTGTCTCCAGTGGGCCGAACGTAGCGTCCGTGTGGGATACGGTCTCATGAAAATGTCACCGACATTAACTCTCAGTTCACGTAATTCGGTTAATAAGTGTAAAGAATGCAAAAGAATAAGGGCCTGATACTAGTGAAGATATGTTTAATAGTGTTATTCATGAACGATAAGACACATTACCATTAAATCAACACATATTCTATTTGTGCTCATAAGTAAAATACAGTCGAGTTACAATTTCATGTACATAAGACGGGCATTTGTGGAAGTGTCTGTCATTGAAATGTTTGTGGTTGTTAACCTTTAAATAAACAACGATTTGGAATTCTAATGCGTGTGTATTAAATCACGAGGACGTTAGCCTATACCTATCAGAATGTCATACCGTTGTTTATTGATCAATAAACAAGGATAATACGACAAATATTTCGATTCTAACGTAATGTCATACTATTAGTTCAATTTAAATGAAAACTTTATTAGCTGTTCTGTGCTCTGGTTCGAAACTACTTTCTGCGTTGTTTGCAAAAAATTGTACAACTCTTAATATGTTCGTNTATATATATGTGTGTGTGAAAATACCTAAATATACGAATATTAAATATACAGAGCGAATTTATATATTAATTGTTCAAAAACAACAACAACCACAACAACAACCACAAAACAACAAAAATAGTGTTATAAATTTTGTGACAAATTAGAAATTTCAAAGTAGGTTCTTAATTTTGTTTTTTGTTCTAGTGCATATGTTCGCTAAAAGGAAGTAAAATTGAACGTAGTGTTGTTGAAACTTTTTTTGTTTTCTATTGCATATGTTCGCTAAAAGGAAGTAAAAATGGAAACATTTTAGAGCCACATTCTCTTATGTGGCATCATTAACCCCTAAATGACCAAAATGGCCACTCGTAGCCCTCGACGCAGATCTGAACCCAGCGCCAGCGCCATTGCCACAATCCGCAACCCCAGGACACGCAGCGGCGAAGGCTGTTGGAGGCGAGGCACACGGGTCTACCACATGGCCACCACACGACGCGTTTCCAACGGCAACATCGGGACCGACGGGGCCGTTCGGGCCAGATCGGTGCTGGGGCTATTTCTGAAAGTGGAATTAATTATAAATAATAAGCTCACAATTGTTTCGGGTAAAACAAAATGCACATAGCGTTTGTACGCTTGTCATCTATTCAGACTTAAGTCGGCAGGGTTTGCCTATTTATCTTTTCAGAAAAATAATCATTCCTTCCTGATATATTTCGCGTCAATAGGCTTTTTCAAAGTATGTTTTATAAATTGACTACATTATCTTCATGTTACTCATTAAACGCAGTGAGGCTTGCGACATTGTGACGTTATTTCAGGTGTGTTTGGTTTTTGACGTCAATAAATAATTACTTTGTTGAGTTTCATACAGAAAATGTAGTCCATTTATAAAACATATTTTGAAAAATCCTTTTATTTGACTATTTTACTGTTTCTATTTACGGTTATCAATACTGGATATAAAACTGAGTGTTTATGTTTTGGTGTATTTCATTATTTAAATTGTATTTAGAGTATAAATATTGCTGTTTTTTGTTGCTGCTGTTGTTTAACTGATATTGCATCAACATGTCACATGCTCTACACATGTATATTTCTATAAATCATTTAGAGTTTCCATGAACACAAAACATAGATAAACTCGTATTGATGTAAAACATATAGCATATCCAAAAATGTATACATATTTGGTTAATATAAGCACACACTTTTGAAAGATGGGAAATATGAGATGAATGAAAATTACTATATACGCACGGCTCTAAAAAAAAGTACTATATACGCACGTCTCTTAGCACGTTCCTCCGGTTTCTGTTCGTCTTCGCAGGGCACTTTCTCCTGCTGTACGATCCTCTTGCAGGACGCCTGTATGTTGGCAGGTAAGACGCTGCCATTGTACGGAACCTCCACGAAACAGTCGCCATCCACGGCTTTGGGCTGTAATTGGCGGAGGTCATAATATGAGCCGCGTCATGCGAAAATTGGTCTTATGACATTTGCGGAAAGTGTAGCTCCATACCAGCAGCCAGCGCAATCGCAAAACAGTCACGTAAGGTTTAGTGGTCTTATTAGAGGACAGGGTAACTCCTGGCAAGACTGCGAGATTGCGCAGCATGGTCTAGATTTGCACGGGCCTCATATTGCATGAGACCCATTTCCACATGACGCGGATCATATGAATATGTGATACAACTGTCAAAAGATAGATATTTCTTGTCTTGATAGCCAGAGTGTCACATTCGCCTTTACTGCTGATAGGGCCTTTTGGCTTTCAAGGGATGACCTACATATCCCTACATTTGCCCTACATTTGGGTTAGCCATTGGGGTACATATTTCTTTATTTGCCCTACATATGGGTTGGCGTTTGGGGTACATATCCCTAAATTTTCCCTACAAAAGGGTTGGCTATGGGGAATACTGTATATACATCATGTGAAGATGATAATTCAAACAAGACACATTAAAATGTATTTTTGCAAAATCGGAATCTTCAAATTTTGCCTTTCCTTTCAAAGTAATGATATCACATGCATAAATACTTTTCTTAAATACTTTACGATTTATTAAATTATGTGTACTCATGAAAGTGGAACTAGTTAAACGCATTTGAATGTTGACTTTTGCGATTTCCAATTACTAACTATGTTGTTATTTTTTTTAAAATTAAAGTTAAATATATGTAGAACCATGACAGGCAGAACATAATTCTGACATATGACGTTCTTCATTATTTTAAAAATTGAAAAAGATTTTTTAAACAACTTGTTTATGGAAAGCTATAATATCACACTTTACTACGCATAATCACTTTATAAAAGTATATTTTTCTTTCATCTTGCTTAAAATGATTATACAGTGCTACTTATTTTCCCGTGTAATTATGTTAGAACACGTTTATCTACCTTTTACAATTTATTGTTATTTAATTATTTGTGCATGATAAAATCTAATGTGTTATTACAAGGAATTGAAACCTCATGTTCAACCCGCATAAATAAATAGAAAAACCTCATACATTCACATCATGTAATTACAATGATATCAAATTTAATGCCAAAAAATACTCACATCAACGATCGTGCAGTTACCGTCAGGGTAGACCATAACGACCCAACCCTAAAAAAATAAAGTCCTTGACAATCCAAAGGCATAATACCGAAAATATTCGTACATGAAGCAGAAACGATGAGTGCGATGCAATTATACAATTTAACGCAAATTTATGTTGAAATTTATTTCTATGGGCATTTCTCGTGTACGAATATTACGAATCAGAACCGTTGGCATAAGCAATTAAAAAATATTTACTAGCCATGTAATACTTAAACGTGTAATGTATGATACACACGGTTTCAATAATACATCGATTGTTTTGAATATAAACACAATTGTCAAAAATTATTTTAAATGTCAGCCACAGAACCCAACTCCAAATATAATATATTTACACGGTATACATTGCATTAAATCAAGACACTGAAGAGAATTGTAAACTGTACGTACGTCATGGTTGAGAATGGTCGATAACAGATTCCCACTGCTGTCATATAGCATTGTGCCAGCTCGAGTCACTTCTACCTTGTACACATTGCCTTCGTCATCCGTTAAGCTGACTGGTGGCGGTGGTAGCGTTGGTGGTCGTGTTGGTAGTGTTGGTGGTAGTCTTGTGACTGTTGGTAGTGTTGGTGGTTTTGTAATAGGCTGAAAGCACATTTCGTTTGCTTAAAAACGTGTTTCGAAGTTTGAACTAGTGTCACGTATACAGCACTATTAGGTCAAAACAAATGTTTCAACATGCCGTCTCTGTTTGCTGTAATTTAATTAAGTGACCGTTTTCATTGCTCAATACGGAATTTGACAATTTCACACAAGCATTATACCTGATAAGTGTAACCGTATGTTGATTATAATTGCACTCAAAACGCACTTTGCTAGTTGTGAAACTATTCCAAACCAATAAACTGCGTGTAATGCTTGAGATTTATTTGTATACAGGTAAATAATTCCCGTAACAACATACGAGTTAACTCTAGTTATGACAAAACATAGACATTTTTTTTAAACGTTACTGAGAAAATAACATTCAAACCTAAAAGAAAAACTGTTATGATAGTTTTGCAGTTATCCATTTAACATAAACACAGTGTATATTAATATAATGTAAGTTAAACTGCATAGGCAGCATCAGGAGATAACTATTGATGCTAAATTTCATTGATATACGGTAAGCGACCAATTGCTAAACAATACAAAAAAAATGTAACCTACAATTAATAAACAAGATGTAAGTATAAATGAAAATAAAGATTAACATAATATAATAAGGACAAAACAAAATCATTTTAAAAAAAGTACTTATTAAATTTAATAAAGCATTAATAAATCAACGTCTACGCGTAAACCCAAGCAGCATAATATAGTTCAACATTTAGATTACAAAACTACGGTGAACATACCGCCAGCTTTTGTCCAAAGACTCCCACTACGATACACAAGACAACCGCAAAGGACAGCATCTGTAATTACAATAAACGTGAATTTTTATCCTACGAGTTGAACAAGTTTTACAATGCGAGTCTTAAAAAAAGTTGTGACGGTCCTTTCAAGCATAAGTTTTTATTCCGTCATCAGGCGTGCTTTGTCGAAATTTACTCCCGATTAAGAATCTTAGCTTTATTTTAGGATTTCCGTAAGAAAGTTGTCATGCTTCATTAATTTCAAACAGATAACACTATGTTTAAAATAATATTTTCCGTATAGTCCCTTATTCGTAATTTTAATTTATTAAAGGAACGTTATATATGTAGACTTGCATAAGTAGAGTGTACAATTTTAATACAAACAATATACTGAAATGTGACCTTATATCATCATGTATGTATTTTAAAATGTAAATACAATAAATATGATGCAAGTATAATAAATGTCTTACCTGTAAATCAGAGACTCTGCACATATTTAGAAAGACACAACAAAATTGCTAGATTTCAATCAGGCTGCAGGTTCAACGATTCTTGCGAATATCATACAGTCCACTTAGAAGCCGATATAAAAAAGTATCTAACATATTCCACATCTGGCTTATATACGGATTTGGTTGCCATCCCCTGTTGTTCTGGTCACAACTCTTTAGAATTGCTCTGACCCACAATTAGGTAATGACAACAAACTATGTAACATCAAAAGGGAGCTTTGATTAAAGTGTCATAAACATGCTCTCAGATAGATCTCGAATTGAATATGGTCTTTGTTACTGCAAGCTGTGAAAGAATTTGATGTAATGTTATAATCTTTGACATGCATTGTTGACAATATTAGAACAATGGAAAAGGTGTTACAGCAAAACTGTAAAAGAATGTTATGTTGATATAATAATCTTTAACAAGCATTGTTGCTAATATTGGAATTATGTCTAAGGTATTTGATGAATTTCTTAACAATTAGCGTGTATTAAAGCAAGTTACATAGGAGTTCTTATACAACTAAACTTGTTCAAACCCTAAATACCCCATTGCCAGAGATGTACAAAAAATAGACATTAAATGTAACTTTACAAGAACATGACAACCTACAACAATAAACAAATATACAAATGACATACAGGATTAAACAAATATTAAACTGACAAAATAAACCATGAACATATCACTATGAAATCTCTTATGAATACAGTTACCATGAAAAAGAACAATTTCAAATTTTCATCATGGTCATTAATAATCTTTACAGTCTGAAATATTTAATAACTAATTTCAAATTAATTTTTGTTCCCAATAAGCTATAAGGACACATTACATGCATTTTAATTTATACGTTCAAATAACAATTGTTATGTCATAAGAAGTTAATTAGACAAATTTTCTTTGCAGGACTGGTGGTAGCAGAAAAATAACAAAAGATATTCCAACATCCAAAGAAGAATTGAGAATCATCAAAAGTGGATTCTTTATGCATGTACTTGATAAGATTCTTTATCAGCACTTTAAAATATACAAAAAATGCAGTTTTACATTTGGAATTGTTTCATATAAAATAATTATAATGCTTATTTTTTTCCTAGTTTCATGGTTAATCAGGTTATTTTTCCCAATCCAAAAGCCATGGGCTGTAAAATATAAAGCAAACAAATCACAGAGTGTTCTTTTATATATTGAATGTATAAATAAAAGTTGGAAAATTGTCATTTCAACAATCTGTTAACAAGTTCCTTTAAACTCTATGCTTTGTTTTTGTACATACTGGTAATGAATTATGGGTATTACCAATTCAATAGTTTATAAATGAGATTAATGAGATTAAGTACTTGTTAAACAAGAAGGCTGCAAAACTTGCAAAGCCCACTTTATCGTATCTCAAATTGTTAAAAGCAATGCTGTGGTTTTTGTCATATTTTATACAATTCAGGTATTAATATCTTTTTTGGCAGGAAATAGTTTAATAAGTTATTATGCCTCAAATATTATAAGTAAATGTAAATCTTATGTGTTTAATGGATTTAGGATTTGCCTTTACTTTAAAAAATAAATAAATAGCATATGAAATAGACAATTTGTGTGTTGTGTAGAACATTTGCTACCATGTCAATCAAATAATTTAAATAATTCCATTGTTTTGTTGCACCATATTTACTCATAATGTTCACATTAATTTATTTGTCAAATATGAAATAACTTATAAGACAGTATAAGTACAAACGATGTTGTTTGTTTTGCACTAAATAAAGCTTTAGTACAGACAATAATGTGTTCAACTGATAGAAAAAACTATTTAATGAAGATTTGAATTTAAAATTCAGATTTACAATCTTCTCATATGTATCTTTAAAAAATATCAACACATGAAACACCACTTAAAATTACACATTTTTTACTTATTTTTTTAAATATTATATTATAAATTTAATTACTTGTATATGGAAACATATATATACTCTTTATTTCCACTTTTCAGTGATTTGAAACATACAATATAAACAAATATACATCTACATATAAGATATATGAACATAGAGTCAAGTACTATTTACATAAACCATAATTTACATCTGAATATAATGTATAAAGAGATCAATAAAACGTCTGTTTGGAACGGTGGTTCCATATCCAGATGACCCCAGATCACACAAAAGCCTGTCTATAAATAGGAGGTACAGCCAAATTGATAAGACCCCTCGTGTCTGACTCCCTGTCGCACCGGAAATGGCATTGAGAGTAACCCGTCAACGCACACTGCGCTTTTAATGTCCGTGTAGCAATTTATTAACGTCCGCAGCGTTGTTCCTTTTATTCCGAATTCTAGTAGTTTTATAAATAACGCGTTGTGAAGGACGTTGTCAAATGCACCGGAAGTGTCCAGCAGTGCAACGTGCGAGGAGGAGTCGTTTTCCATATTATTATTCCTGTAAGTTGAACGACACGGTGATCGAACCCAGTTCATTTTGGTAGGCATTCTGTTGGGGGTTCGGAAATGTTTTCTAATTGTCGATGCACCACTTGCTTATTCTTGAGTGGAGAAGCTTTTCCAAGAGTTTGTATAAAACCGGAAGTATTGTGATAGGGCGATAGCTGCTGCATTTAGTTTTTGGTTTCCCTTCTTTGAGAATAGGGATGATTATTCCAATCTTGCATCCAGATGGAACATACGTCGCTTGTAAAATCAGAGTGAACAGTGTTTTGATGTAATGGAGCAGACAATCCCCGCCATTTATTAGGTACTCGCTAACTAGTTTGTCGTGTCCAGGTGCTTTTTTCNTGTTAAACAAGAAGGCTGCAAAACTTGCAAAGCCCACTTTATCGTATCTCAAATTGTAAAAAGCAATGCTGTGGTTTTTGTCATATTTTATAAAATTTAGGTATTTATATCTTTTTTGGCAGGAAATAGTTTAATAAGTTATTATGCCTTAAATATTATAAGTAAATGTATATCTTATGTGTTAAATGGATTTAGGATTGCCTTTACTTTTACAAATAAATAAATAGCATACTATCATACTAAGAACATTTGAATGTTATTGTCCAGTTCAGCATGAAGATAGGTATTATGTACGTTTGAGTATTTAGGAGTTATGCATATTTATTATGAGTGACGATGGCGACAGTGCGACAGTACGATGGCGACAGTGCGAAAGTACGATGGCGACAATGCGATAGTACAATCGCCATCGTCCTATCGCGTTGTCGCACTGTCGTCATCGTATTATCGGATTGTCGCCATCGTACTATCGCGTTGTCGCATTGTCGTCATCGTAATATCGCACTGTTGCCATCGTTTTGTCGCACTATCGTCATCGTATTATCGCATTGTCGCCATCGTACTATCGCGTTGTCGCATTGTCGTCATCGTATTGTCGCACTGTCGTCATCGTATTATCGCATTGTCGACATCGTACTATCGCGTTGTCGCATTTTCGCCCTCTGGATTTTAATGTGTAACCACGATAGCGCTAACGGTATTCCGTAGTTCTTTGTAAGGTACTTCATACAGAAAAATGTATACAAATTAACCGTTAGTTCGTTCTAGAGATATAAAAGGTCATGAGACTTTTAAAAGCAAATAAAATCCATTTTTGTTTAAAATTTGTGAAGACGTGTAATCACTTAGGCGGCCATTTTTGCGAACGCTACGGCGCCATTGACACTTCGTAACTTTAACATAAGAACTAACGGATTCGTTGCAGGTGATTGCGTAAGAATTTTATTATGATACACTCGGATTTTTTCCGAACTTTGTAAGAATTTTATGAAACGACCCGATATCTTCAAATGCTCTTTGTTAGGTCCACGCCTTCATTGGACTCTCTTTAGAGAGTACTCAAGCATAACAACTAACTTTTTGGCTACGTTCGTTTTTATAGAAACGCACTCACGCAAAAGAAAAACGTACCCAACTTTATACGTACGTAAACTTTCACCGTAAACTATATGCATTTGAGCCTCGCTCTGTGAAAAGGGTTGTTAATGCTTGTGCTTTAAGTGTCGTCCCAGATTAGCCTGTGCAGTTCGCACAGGCTTATCAGGGACGACACTTTACGCCTAAACTGGGTTTTTGCTAAGAGGACACTTTATTGAAACAAATAATACCATGAAAGCTGATCTGGGACGACACTTTACGCACATGCATTAAACCACATTTTCACAGAGCAAGGTTCATTTGATATTTGGTATGTAGCGTCGCCTTATAGCTAACACCCAAAGTGTCAATGTGATTCAGAAATTGATATTGACACGCGGATATTGCCAACAGCAACCGTAACTGTCGCTTCCTTGATCAGTGTGGCCATGTATTTAACTTAGTTTATCTTGATTTTTACAGACATTGTTGATAAATGTAATATTTGGTTTAATTATGCTCACATTTTTTGAGGGGGAATATAGATTTACCCTTGTCCGTCCGTCTTTCCTTCCCTCCGTTCTTCCGTCGTTCCGTCCTTCCGACTTTCCGTTCTTTAGTCCGATCCATTTTGTTATCGCGCTTTACTCACCTAGTATTGGTGCTAATTGGATATAACTTTTGAAACATATCAACAGACATGTGATTTTGCGCACCTTCATATTTTGGTTCAGATATGTTCGACATTGCCGGACTTATGACACTTAAAAAAAACTATTATTGTAACTAGTGTATAGCGTAATTAAAAACGTATATATAAACCAGCAAGTGAGCTTCGCACCTTCTCATTTTGATTTTCGACACAACTACAATTATGGCCACTTTTTACATGACAAGATAACATGTTGCACTTGTATCGCACGTATCTGAAACAGTATCGAAGAAAGATTTCTAAAACTTTACAAACAGATTTACCGGCATGTGAAATTGCGCAACTTTATATTTCGGATCTTTTTGTAAAAACCTTTGTTGTAGCCCCTTACTATACAAAAAAGAACATTTATAACTTTTGTCTTTTTAAATAAAAAATATTGCTCCCTGAGAGCTGAAACTTTACAAAAAATTTAACCAGAATTTGAAAGTGCGCACCTTCATACTTTGGTGAAAATATGTTCTGAACAACCGGAGTTATCGCCCCCTTTTTAGCATACGAATGAGGTTTGCTCTGTGAAGGGGGGTTTACTGCATGTGCGTAAAGTGTCGTCCCAGATTAGCCTGTGCAATCCGCACAGGTTAATCAGGGACGACACTTTCCGCTTTATGATATTTTTCGTTTAAAAAAGTCTCTTCTTAGCAAAAATCTAGATTCCCTGATTAGCCTGTACGGACTGCACAGGCTAATCTGGGACGACACTTTACGCACACGAATTAAACCCCATTTTCACAGAGCGAGGCTCAAATGCATTGAGCCACGCGTTACTAAAAAGTACTGCTCTAAAAGGGCTGCACATTTAGACCTTCCGCTTTTTGAGGCTAGGTCTAAATTCTTTAAAAGAAGAGGTTCTCTTCTCAATGTTCGTAGATACAGCTAAGCAAAGACTTTTGCATTTACACTGTGATTGAGCGATAATTACGCGTATAAACGTTAGAAAAATAGAGGAAATGTGATCAAAATTATTACTTAAAAGTAACTTTTTCTTCTGATAAGAAAAATATATAGTCAAGCTTTCAAGTGTGGCTACATATTGTTTGCAATATTTAACAGTTTTGATGGGTGTGTCGTGAAAAGTTAATTCGTTTCAAGAATTGCTGCCTCAGTACTTGAAATTGTAGCATTGCCAGAGTTTAAGTTAATTTCAGTAATGACTTGCAAATATGTTCCATCTCGTTCGTGTTAATCCCTATCTTAAAACCATCTTCAGACGTGTTCAGTAAAATGTAAATACAATTTATAGAACCTTTACTAGACTTAAGGACGTACGCGGCAGTTTAGTTTCACGCATTTTTTTTTTTACTGTAACACCGGTTGCGCAATAAGTGTATGCGTTTTCGGATACTTTAACACCGGTTGCGCAATAAGTGTATGCTTTTTCGGATGTTCGAATAAAAACGAGATATTTATAAAATATGGGATTAACTATCATGAAGCAACGAAAAATTAGTAAATTGTATGGGTCCTAAAAACTGCACAACAAGACTTGACCATCATCAGTAAGACCACACACATCCTTTTTTATAGAGGGATTGTAATGGTAAGCATGAGTCTTAATACGGGAAAATTGTCGATACAACCTTATAATTGAAGATGTTTGTGTCGCAACTAAGACTTATTACAAAGGATAGCTTTCCTGTGCATTAAAGAAAGTGTTATCGAATGATCATATGTTTTGAACATGTCACAATAATATACTTTAATATGCATTAATTATAATTAAAATGTCAGGTACATTTGATGTTATGCTTAACAATTTATCTCAATACTTTTATAATTTTAATTTCCCATACATTTACTAAGTATATCAACGTTCATGCGGTGTTGTTTGATACATTGTATTACAAAGAATCAATAATTATTGAATATCATTTATTCACGACGCTCTTCGACTTCCGAATCAAGTTCGGGTGGGGTTGCATCTTGCTCGACGTGCAAATAGTATACGCGAATAGTATTCTGTTTTTCGTTCGCATATCATATTTCTCTTTGATCAATCTGATAAGAACAAAAATGTTGTGTTTATTATTCGTTAGCAATTGAAATCAAACAAATTGCGAACAACAAGACATGTTCAGGCTGTCCGATCGTTAAGCAATGAAGTTGAAAACATGCGGGTATCGCACGTGCAACACATTTATAAAACACAAGTCACATCAAAGAAACGAACGTTTGCCCTGCATCTAAACCATTCTAATTAAATATTGCTAAATATTTCTTTATATTTTATGACAAGTTGAACTAATAAAGACGCGTCATGCAACCCCGTGTGGCATGCGGGAACTTGATAAGGCCCGTATTTGTGTCGTGTTCTGACAAAACTGGGCAAAATGCTTGTGCGTTAATTGTCATCCCAGATTAGCCTGTGCAGTCCGCACAGGCTAGTCAGGGACGTTAATTTCCGCTTTTATGGATTATTTTGTTTAAATGATGTCTCTTCTTAGCGAAAATCCAGTTTAGGCGGAAAGTGTCGTCCCGGATTAGCCTGTGCGGACTGCACAGACTTATCTGGGATGACACTTTACGCACATACTTTATGCCCAGTTTTCTCAGAACACGACACATTTGTGCATGGGGAATCATCGGCCTTCATTATTATAACATTGCAGTGGCGTATCAAAGACTTATATATTATTATAATTTCCAAAAACTTATGAAAGATACCGAAGTTCATGTATGTAGTGAATTTTTGTTTGACATATTCGCATACATTGTTTTCTGTTTTAATTCTATTCACATGCACAGGTTTTAGTAGTGTGTATAGGTTTTCAAATAAATAAATTACGTTTGCTGAATGATGGTTGTATCGTACATTAACTGTGTGTCTATATTATTTGGTGCGTAAACATTTTCTTACCAATTCCAATAATATATAACTGATAATAGATACATTTATGTATAACAATGGAATGCCGTGAATTGGTCAAGTCATGTCAAGAATTACAATTAATACCGTTGATGTGCCCCTTTACGTGTATTATATACATCTTGTTTAAGTTGGATACTGCCTACTTTTACTGATCTCGATACATATTTTTAATTAGTTGTGTCTTCATTTAAATTTATAATCTATTTTTGCATTGGCATACAGACAAACAACGTTCAAGTCATGTAAAAAATTACAATTAATACCGTTGATATGCCCCTATAGATGTATTGCTAACACCTTGTTTTGGATGCTGTATTAATCCAGTGTGGCCATACCACGTGGTTCGTGACGTCATTTT
>VMBQ01014527.1:0-14226 GCA_007657795.1 Dreissena rostriformis | reverse complement strand
AATGACAGTCGGCATTTTATTTACGGGTATATTTTTATCATGCACACATTTTTCGCCGGTTTTCGTTCGTGCTTTCCACGATTTGTAGGAAATTGACAGTCTGCATTTTATTTACGGGCAACCAAACTATAATAATATGCAACTGGCAACGAGTCTCTGGAATGAACATTACCAGAAGTATGAACTGAAGCAAATTATGCGTCAAAAAGAGAGCAAAGAATTTNAATTAGAGCAATATCTGATTATTGATTGGACATAATATAAACATGCCCCAGGTGACAAAAATCAAACAACGAGAGTCATTCAAATTATATTATTGTTGTTGTCTTGGAAATAAAAGTTCCAATTTTGTTTTATCATTATTCAAAACCCGAGACACACAATAACTGTTTTCTTTGACCTTTTATTGTCCTCAAAATGCTTTTGTATCCAATTAAAACAATGAGACTATAGAATTAATATACAATCAGTTTATTGTAATATATATTTATTTATAAGTTGCAAAAGTTTGAATGCCTTTTATGTTTAACATTCAGTATAGTATTCATTTGTAGACATAGGCGTTAAAAAAGCATTTTTATTAGGAAATGCATATAAACTTGTTTGCATGTTATATTTAGATCTTTTTAACAGACCACAGTCATATTTTTGGATCTTTTGTCTGTTAAGTGCTTGCCTAATGGACTATTGAATTATCTTTAAGCATTTAATTGATCTGCCAACCATACGTAAAGTTGTAATAAAATTTATAGGTTGATCAAATCAAAGCACATCTTAAATGGTAGCTTTGAAAAATATCCAACCCATTAAACTAGTGTCATCAAATATAGTAAACCTGTCTCGGCCACTCATCTTAAAATACAATGTACATTAAAGGCTTTGTTTAGTGTAAGCCATTTATTGAGGTTGATCAAATTAATGAGGTTCTAATGGGCGTATCAGTAATAAGAATTTAATTGGAGATAACATTAATAGGTGATATGTTCTCACGGCGATCAAGGTAAGAACAAAATTATTAGATTTTTTCATCCAGATATACATCTTTCTGTACTTCTCAAAACGTCTCTAATAGTGTAACACTAACGTTAAATTGTTTAATCATTTGTCATTTGTCACAAACAGTGGTAATGATAGGAATGACATTCATCTAGTAATTGTTTGTAATTGTTTTCAAGAAACATCAGAGACGTTGATAAATCATACTAGTTAATTGTAAGAACATATGAGGAGTTTATTATATTCTGATACCAGTTGATTTATGTGTCGTGTTCTGAGAAAACTGGGCAAAAATGCTTGTGCGTAAATTGTCATTCCAGATTAGCCTGTGCAGTCCGCACAGGCTAATCAGGGACGACAATTTTCGCTTTTATGAAATTTTTCGTTTAAATGATGTCTCTTCTTAGCGAAAATCCAGTTAAGCGGAAAGTGTTGTCCCGGATTAGCCTGTGCGGACTGCACAGGCTAATCTGGGACGACACTTTAGGCACATGCATTATGCCCAGTTTTCTCAGAACACGACACATTATTTTCACTTTGACCGAATGGTACGCTTATTAGCTAATTAAATTCAAAAAGGTATTTGTGATTGTCAATATTTTAAGATTTAGACTGAGAACTTGCCCACTGGTATAATAAGATAAAAGTAAAAAGTAATATTCATAGTGAAATTTAGATTGTTCAATGCAACCCATAGGAAAGACGAAAAAATCTTGTCGGACACCAGTAATATTCAATTCAACCACTCAATGACGTGTCGCCTATGTCACGAAACAAGGTGCAATATAAGACTGGTTCTAAGAATCACGCTTGGAGTTTATAACGTCACCAGCAAAGACAGCCTAGCCTGTTAGACTGGTTGGTAAAATTTATTTTAAAGTTAAATAATCTATCGACGTAAAAAAACATAAACTAGTCCGTTTTTTTTTACATTTTCCTAGTTTCGTGTTCATTTTAAATCAAAGTTTGACATATTGTTTTTTTTTGTGTGTCGGACACGAGGTCCGACAATTTCAGAAATATTATCGGACCTCGTTAAATTTAATCGGATTTGTCCGAGGTCCGACGTCTTTCCCATGGGTTGCTCTCTAACTTCTTGGTGGATCTTCCTCAAACTTTGTTGTTGAATGACCTTAATGGGCAGATTTTAGTAGTGAAAGGAAATTTAAGCTGTGATGACTTTACACAGAATTATGACCCTTTGTCTATTTTCCACATGGCAAAGCTTGTGGTTTAGAACAATCTTCAACTAATGGGGTGATCTCCCTTTAACTGTTACTGTTAAATTACTTTTAGATAATAGTACAGAAATGAATTTTTCTGAGACGAGTTTTGGCAGTATAATCACAATTTTGTGTTTTTAAATGCTCTTCAACTACTGGGTGGATCTCATATAAGCACAGTTGAATTAATGTATAGATAATTGTATAGAAAGAAACGTTTGGTGCAACAAGTTTTGGCAGAATTATGGCCCTGTGTATTTTTTTCGCACTATTGAATATATAGTTCCAAATTAATATTTTTATGCCCCTGGTAGGGTGGCATATAGCAGTTGAACTGTCAGCCCGTCTGTCAGTCTGTGTGTCCGTCCGAAAACGTTAACATTGGCCATTACTTTTGCAATATTGAAGATAGCAACTTGATATTTGGCATGCATGTTTATCATGGAGCTGCACATTTAGAGTGGTGAAAGGTCAAGGTCATCCTTCAAGGTCAAAGGTCAAAAAACTAAATTCAAGGGAAGTAACAAGCTTTAAAGGGAGATAATTTCTATACCTGCCAAATGATAAATAGAAATTTTATTTCAAAGCGGCGCAGTAGGAGGCATTGTGTTTCTGACAAACACATGTCTTGTTTACAATCTCTTTTAACATCTTGGCCAATTAAGCTCAAACTTTAAGAGCTGAATGATCTGAATGTGTAGATTATTGTAGAAAGAAATTTGGCTCTGACTAGTTTTGGCTTTATTATGGTCTGTTTTATATTTGTTTTCTGAAGAATATATGTGTCGTGTTCTGAGAAAACTGGGCATAATGCTTGAGCGCAAATTGTCATCCCAGATAAGCCTGTGCAGTCCGCACAGGCTAATCAGGGACGACAATTTCCGCTTTTATGGAATTTTTCGTTTAAATAATGTCTCTTCTTAGCGAAAATCCAGTTTAGGCGGAAAGTGCCGTCCCGGATTAGCCTGTGCTGACTGCACAGGCTAATCTGGGACGACACTTTACGCACATGCATTATGCCCAGTTTTCTCAGAACACGTCCGATTTGTTTTCTGAAGAATATATAGTGGATTTGTCTGTGTCCAAACGTATGTTGTGCGGTCATCAATGTGTGAAACACATTTTCTTGTTAACCTATTTATGCTTAGTGGACTCTCCCATCCTTCTAAATTTGATCAATTTATTTCCAAAATTAGGGATGTCTGGTATATTTTTTTCTATATTTAGAATATTTCTTACTGAAATTCCTTTAAGCAAACAGCGCATACCCTGTTGAGATGCCGCATCATGCGGCGTCTCATCTTGGTCTACGCTGTTTGCCAAGGCCTTCTTTCTAGACGCTATGCATAAATGGGTTAAAGTTAAAGTTTCATTCTGATTATATTCCAGCTCTTCCAGCTGAACTATGAAGACAATGTACTGCACGATGCATCTAAGATGCTATGGATATGAACTGCCCACATTAACTAACCACAAGAATGGACAAGAATACCATTATTACTAGTGCCAGAATTTGTGTTATTTTGTAGTGCTGTATTTAACCACAACATGCATCTACGTACTGTCAAATTGGTGGTCAATTTTATTGAGATGTCAATTTGTGATTTCACTACGTTGACTGCTGAAATATGATTGTCTAAAACCAACATTTTGTGTTATAATGCATTTTATAAGTGCATTGCTTGTATTAAGTGGAACATTTAATGATTATTTTGGAATTCCTATTTTGTATTTTAAAGAAATGATTTTTAAACCAAATACTTTTTTTTTTATATACCACATTTTTATGGCGCCCTTTTCATGCTCGAGATGTGCGTTCAGAGGCGCTTTACATTTTGATTGATTCTATACATATTTAATAACTTACACGTGTGTTGAGCAGCTAAACATGTTCATGTATAACAACTTCAAAATTACTTGTTTTTACTACGTCTGTGTAGTTCAGGTTTTATGTATAAGTAGGTAGTCACGTGTTTGTACCAAATACCTTATGCCATACAAATTGAGTCATGTTCTGAGAAAACTGGGCATAATGCATCTGCGTTAAGTTTCGTCCCAGATTAGCCTGTGCAGTCCGCACAGGCTAATCCGGGACGACACTTATCGCCTAAATTGGATTTTTGCTAAGAAGAGACTTCATTTAAACGAAAAATTACATAAAAGCGGAAATTGTCGTCCCTGATTAGCCTGTGCGGACTGCACAGGCTCATCTGGGATGACAATTTACACACAAGCATTATGCCCAGTTTTCTCAGAGCACGACACAATTGTGTACTGTAAGGCTTAGTATTCTGCTATCCACCTACAACTATATTCAGTGGAGAATACTGAATATAGTTGTAGGTGGATAGCATGATTATAGATAGAGATTTGATTATTATGAGATGAATGATGGTATCATTATTAGATAATCCACCTGTTCATTTAACATTTAGTGCTTACTTTTATTGGCAGAAATAAGCCTTACTTAGTCATTGTTACTTTATTCGTATGATTTTATAGACATGTATAATTAAGCTTCATTTTAATTGTAACTGTAAAATTGCTTATTAAATGAATGCTTGTATTGTTNTGTTATATATATATATATATATGATATATAGAGAGAGAGAGTTTCAAATTATTTCGTTATACATTTAAAATTTATATTGCTTAACATAGTATATGTATATGCCTGTATGTCATTGACCACTGTTGACTACCTTGTATATTATATCTATGTGTACTCATGTGCTAAAAGCCTAATGTATTCTGAAATAAAACCATAAACATGTACCATATTATATGCACTATTTTGCTTGCTTCAAGGTCAGTACGTGTCAACATCGTTAAATAGGTTTTATATGTATCGTGACAGTTACGACGGACTGGTACAGTCATACTGTGCTATAGGGTCGCAGTATTTGTCTGACGCAACTTTCGTTTTGTGCTCAGAGACATATAGCTGGGACATCCGTGTTATTCTGACACATTTCTAGTGTGCGTAGAAATGTCAGATACAGGTTTGAAATTCAGTGTAAAGTGTACTTAGACAATGCGACAATACGATGGCGACAGTGCGATAGTACGATGGCGACAATGCGATAATACGATGACGACAGGAAGATGACTATCGCATTGTCGCCATCGTACTGTCGCATTGTCGCCATCGTACTATCGCATTGTCGCCATCGTACTATCGCATTGTCGCCATGGTACTATCACACTATCGCATTGTCGCCCTCTGGATTTTAATGTATAACCACGATGGCCCTAACGGTATTCCGTAATTTGCAGAACTGCAGCTACTAACAGTATTTTCCATGCATTCCCACCACCGTCCTAGATTTTGACCCTGCTTGTTACTGGCTGAATATCCATCTGATTACCGCGCACGCACTGTAATGATGGTTAATGATAGCACTGTGATGGCTGTTAATAGCAGTGTTGACAACATTGGCAGTTTGTTATAATTTGTATCAAGCATCATTTATTTATACTGAAGCCAGCATGACTAATGTTCATCCTTATATGAACTTGCTTATGCAATTATAATTCTTATGGGTCATTCTGCCTTGTTAATGGCTGTTATTCAGGGGCGGTATTAGGAAGATATTTTATAAAGAATGTTCTAATTCTTACAATTTTTTACTAAGAAACTTAAACGAAATTCGTTCGTAAACATGTCTGTTTTTGACAAAATCGAGTGCTTTTGTTTTTACGCATGCGCAATTACCACTGCGAAGAACAATACAAAATGGCTTTGTACCTATCAGCTCCAGGGCCGGATTAAGCTGTTTTGGGGCCCAAGGCTGCACATGTTAAGGGGGCCCGCTTCCCTCTGGTCCCCTTCTGTAATATCGAAAATCATACTACAACTACAAAGATCAGAAAACTTGCATCTGTACACAGTGGACAGTAACATTATATATATAGCAAAACAAGTTAAACAATGTATAACTATTTTGTTAACTGAACTTAACACGCATGTTACATTTAACAAATTCCAGCCTATACGTCTCGTCTTCGACACTTCAGCTGGCCAAAGTCATCGATCAGCTGTGTGAAGTCTAGTTCTCGGAGGACTTGACATTCTATAGAAGTGGCACCAATGCTGTCAACCTTTCCTGACTCATGGTGTTCCTCAGATAGTTTTTCACTCGTGATAATGTTGAAAATGACCTCACCTTGACAGTTTTGAAATTGTTAAGTACATTAGTACAGTATTATAAACATCGGGTAAATTGAGCTAAAACACCGTTACACGGTGTTAAGAACACAAGGAAGCCAGTGTTTGGCTCCTCTACTATTGGATTATACATCAGAGGCCCGATAACACAAAGCAATATTGTGCTACATATCTTTAGAGGCCCCCACTGCTGCATCCAAATAGCATAGTAAATCAAAGCGAACTAAACGGTCCACATGTTTTCATGACAATACGGGTAAGTCGTATAATAAACAGAGCAACTATTGGTTCTGAATGAATATACAACACAGAAAGAAAATTTATAGCATAGTAAACCAAAAGCGAACTAAACAGTTACATTATATATCGGAAAACTGGTAAAATCACACAGACTATTTCTACTGCAATCCCGATAGAGTCGTTAAATGGCGTAATAAAGAAAGATCATACATTGGAAAACTGGCCTTCCGTTGGTGGCCACTTAAAATCGGGGGCCCAAGGCTGCAGCCTTGTAAGCCTAGTGCTTTATCCGGCCCTGATCAGCTCACCTCCTGATGAGATGTCTTGATCAATAGTAAACTATCATATGCCTGAGATAAACTATCATATGCCTGAGATGAATCTCAATGATCGATTGTCTTCGTCAAATGTCGAATAACTTTCTTTTCAAACCAAACAAATGCCAAGTATCTTGCTTAGTTTACCAAACACATTGCTGTGAATTTAACAAGTTTTTGCAATTTCACATAAGACCTTGTTAATCTATGGTCTTATAAAGAGCCTTAAGGTGGGCATGCTTGTTTGTTTGGCCATATATGTATGTTAACATTTTGACGGCTCATTGTCAATATTATAGCTCACCTGAGCTCAATGTTATTTGTCTTACGGTGTTCGATGTTGATTTTAGCTCGTTACCATTCTATAGGTAATAGTTTGGGCTCAATCTTGAAGATGTTTATCTTGAATATACCTAAGGCAATTTCAAATCTTGGGAAAGCGGTATTAAAAACAAGTTCACAAGGTAGAATCTTACAAATAAAAAGGTGGTAGTATTCCTGAAGCCATATATATGACATCGTTTTCATGACAACAGGCCAGAATGTATATACATATGTATTGACAATATCAATGCCACGTATAAATCCCCATAGTTGATTATTATTGCCTTACTGTGCTGAAATCAAAGACTGGTAATATTTCTTCGTGAGGGTTCTCTCGATTGGTTGTTGACTGACTTGATTTTAGACTGGAGAAACTTAAAGGGACCTGTTCACAGTTTATCAAAATGAGAATTTTTCAACTTTTTGTCACAGATTCAAGAAATAAATTAACAATGTACATCAGTGTGCGAAATAACCATAATGACACAGACTTATACCGAAAATACACTTTCGTTTACGAAAAATCATCGTTTGAAATTGATAACATTATAAAGCGTCTCAGACTCGAAACGATTAAAAAATTTCAATTTCTTTTGTTATCGTTATATTTTGTAACAACACGTAGATGATTATACAAAGTATAAAATAATTGACAACCCATGTGAAGACGGATGGTCAGGTCCGCACATAATGTAGTCGTAAAGACTCAACCACGATCCTAACTTAAACTCTGAATTACACACACATACATGTGAAGACGGATGGCTGAGTGGTTTCGGCGCTTGGCTTTTACTCCATGGGTCAGTGGTTCGAGCCCTGGTGTGTTTTTTTTCTCTCTTTTTAAAAAAAACTTTTATTCTTGTTTAAATATTTGAGCTCTTTAGTTCTGATGTTAATATTCATCAATTTAAAGCATTTAATTACACACTAAAATCATGCAAAAATCTGTGAACATGTCTTTTTTTTATTAGTTTATTCAATATAAGGCATACAATGTATACATGTATATGATCACAAAACAAAATGAAATCATGCAACAGTAATATTCAAACATGTTATACAAGATATGCTGATATATACTTTTTGACATTGTGGTTTCCTTTAGATTAAAAAAAAGGGAGTTAAGATTAAAGATTAAAGCTGGGTTGCATAAAGTGGGTAGAAAAGCAAAAAATGGGCTTGTTTATGATAGTTTAATGTGTTCCCATTTATGTTCAAATATGTGAAGTGTATCATTGCTGAGGGCTATTTCTTTTTCAATCTGAATCTTAAGTTTTAAATAATTGATAAAACAGTTCATTGTAGGTGTTTGTTTTCTGTATTTCATGCTGAATATGAAATATTTCATTAATATTATTATGTAGTTCACGGTGTTATTAACCTCTGGTATTTTTAAGGTATTTACTCCCAGACTGATGTCTAAGAGAGATAGTTTAACATTTAATTTTTGTTTCTCTAGAAAGGTTGTCAATTGATTCCATAGAGTTTGAATATGTTTACACTCCCAGAAAAGGTGTTCCATTGTTTCAATATGTTCACTACACATATCACATAGATTTGTGTTGGATAGGTTGCACTTNCCTCTGGAATACGAAAATAATTGTGTTTTGCACCTTAATTATTCTGATGTACAATAAACAAAAACATATAATAAATACATAGTTGAGAATGCTATCGTTTTATGATCGTTATTTTAAGAAAACTTTACATTTTTTTTTACATGAGCTTACCAATAAGTTGTAAGTATTTGTTATCCCATTCCAATGTGAGACGCTTCGATAAATCTGCACACAGGGTGTATTCAGTTACAACAAAAAGTCAACAACCGTGCTTGTTATTCGACCTGTAGCCTCTTCTTCGCCTTCAATCATTATTTCTGTGCCTCCGAAATATAATCGAATGGTAACCCTTCTGCCGGTACCGCTTCCAAAAAGGGGGATTCTTATACATCCTACCTTCCTGCATCCCTCATCTGTGACGTAATTCACATGTTTGTTTGTTGTAGTATATATATCGAAAGACATACTAGATTGGTTAATGTTATATGTAGTAAAGCTTTTTTCGGCCTGTTTTTCACCTACAACAAGTTTTTGGTTAGACGATACCAAGATTGAAAATATATCCTTACATTTGTCACCCGCATCTGATTTCTCTAGTTTATCTAAAGGATGTTTTTCCTTATCGAAAGGACGATACATATCCACCCCATATGTATACTTGGACACTCTTTCACTGATAGAGGTCGGACAGTGTCCAAATATGACAGCCCCCTTCAGGACTGCAAGACCGGCGTCAGTTGGAACAATTATTTTTATTCGTGGAAATTTCTCCCGCATTGTCTCCGTCAGTAATGGGGAATCTGAGTAACCTCCAACCATTAGGATAGCTTCCGCTTTGGACGGCTCGCCTCTTCTAAGTAATGTTTGCATATGGTTAACAATTGCATTAACTGATTTTTTAAAGAATGACCGAAATATGTTGAAGTCCAATCTAAACTTGTCACCGACCAGTTTAACCTACAATATAACATTGATAAAGTAATAAGATAACATAGTATATATAGGTGATGTACATCAATTGATATTTACATGTAGTTAAATGTCTAAATGACAATGCTCATCATTCATAAAAGTGTGTCTTATTATAACTGATTAGTGATCATTATTATAAATAGATCAAGAAGTGTTGTTGTTTTTTAAATCAAATGGTGACGTTGTTGTTGGTTTTTTTTTCATAAAATATAATCAACATTCATGCCAGATCAACATAAATTCGTGCCTCATTTGCGTAACGCGACGACTGTACAATCTTTTTCATTGATAGACCCCTGCTTTCGTCTACAAGCTCAATGAGGGCTAGCGGCAATTTGATTGTCACAAGTCCTTCGCTTTTTGAATCTGTTGCGCGTTTTTTAATTTCGAAGTCACGGAGAAGGTCAATGTAGTCTTCCATGTGCTCGTCTTTGAAACGTTGCAGGACGTTTTTGCCTAATAATTTGTATATAAAATATATATTTTATTCATGTGTGCCTCAACGTTGTTTATAGTTTGTTGCATACATATTTACGATAAGGAACAGGAATAACTAAATGTTTATCAAAGTCTACAGTATGACATACACAAACACGAAGTAATTTGAAGATAACAAGATACTAGTAAAATACACAATATGAATTTAACCCTACCTATCAACTCTTCCAAAAAGCCCAAAAAGGCCTTGTCCACCATTGTACCACCCCAGGCTCCACCAGTGGCTTTGTAGAGTTCTTTTAGTTTACCTCCGAAACATACCTCATGCACGGTTATATCTATCGTACCACCTACAAATAACCACGAATAAGGTTTAAATACAACCACGGTACTGTCAATTGTTACTTTTTTAAGGCAACATCATCAATTGCCATTCGTACATTGTTAACCGTTTTATGTCCATTTTGCAACTGATTTAAAATAGTGGGCGAATTCATAGCTAATGTCAACAAAGTCAGTCTTCAGACAAGCATGAAGGAGTAAACCCTTAGTGCTAGCACGGGGTATATATTTTTGTATGACAAAGACGAACTGTTACTCGTAACACTCAACTTGTAAACCCCTTAAGCATGGTTCCGACTGCGCTTGTCGTCAACATTGTATACTTTTAAAGTGGTGAGCACGTGAAGACTTAAATATGATTTTAATATAACTTTTTATCACGATGCATTTATACATTTAAATGTTAAAGTGTTGCTTTACATCGAGGTCACAAGAGCCTTCTTGAATGGGAACCAATCAATGACAGGATCATAAGAGCCAGGTTCAACTCAAAGTTCCAGGAAGTGACTATCATTCAGTGCTATGCCCCNCCTAAACCACAGCAACACAACATGAGGATTTACGGTATCGACCCGGGGAGAGCGCAGAAACAGAGAAATCTGCGGACAAACCTACTCTCCTCCAAGAACGTCTCACGGATAGGATTTTAAAATGTGCGAACATTATATGAAACAGGAAGGGCAGCTCAATTTGCCAGAGAAATGGAGAAGTTCCGCCTAGACACCATGGGCTTAAGTGAAGTAAGATGGACAACAGCTGGAAAAGTCATGCTAGCCACTAGCCACACTATCCTGTTCTCTGGACCACAAAACGAAGAAGAAAAACACCACAACGGGGTCGGATTGCTTCTCACAAAAACTGCTCACAAGAGCCTTCTTGAATGGGAACCAATCAATGACAGGATCATAAGAGCCAGGTTCAACTCAAAGTTACAGGAAGTGACCATCATTCAGTGCTATGGCCCTACAAACCAGGCAGATGACAACATCAAGGAAGATTTCAATGGCCACCTCTAGACCGTCCTAGATCAAGTCCCAAAGCGCGACATCACTATAGTCGTGGGAGACATGAACGCCAAGGTAGGATGTAACAACACAGGAAAGGAGCTCTTCATGGGGAAGGAAGGAGTTGGAGATATCAATGAAAATGGAGAGTTATTCACTGACTTTTGTGGACTGAATGACCTTGTCATAGGTGGCACCATATTTGCTCACAAAGACATTCACAAAGTTACATGGACATCACCAGACAAGTCAGTGAAAAACCAGATTGACCATTTGGCGATCTCGCGATGGAGGAGAACCCTCAGTGATGTCAGAGCTTACCGAGGAGCAGAGATCGGCTCAGACCATGAACTTCTCATAGCACAGCTTCAGGTCAGAATTGCAAGGGTCAGAAAGCAAGGGAACACAAAGAGTCCACGCTTCATATCACCAAACTGAAGACGCCTCAGGACAAGCAAGAGTTCTCCATCAGTCTGAGAACCAAATTCGAAGCTCTGGCGGATGCAGATGCTGACTCCCTGGAGAAGAAATGGGACCAGGTAAAGAATACCTTCACATCTGTCTGTGAAGAAAGGCTCGGCTTCCGAACTCGAACCCACAAGACCTGGATCTCCGACAGAACCATCAATAAGATTGAAACGAAACGAGCAATTCTTCAAAGGCTTCTCCAAGCAAAAACCAGAGAACAGATTAACAGCACTGAATGACAATTCTATCCTTTATTAAGCCGTGCAGCTAGACAATTCCCATACGAAAGGCTATACGTACAGAGCCGTACGACTAGCCGATAGGCTAGCCGTATGGGGCGGTATGACTAGCCAATAGGCTAGTGGTACGGGGCCGTACGGCTAGCCACTGCCTTCGTGTAAACCATGGTACAGATCCGGTTTACCGTAGGGAAATGTTTTTACCTGCTCGAAGACACTACAAATTAAGGTCACAAAATGAGACAACATTCTACATCACAAGACGAAGAACAAATATGGCTGATAGATCTCTTGCCGTCGTCGGTCCAAAATGGTGGAATAATCTACCTGATTATCCCAAGAATTGTCAGTCTGAAGCCACTTTTATATCAAGGCTGAAAACACATTTGTTTGGACAATTTTACTAACAATGAACGTACCAGTCGGACTAATATGAAGTCTGCATTTGTATGAACTATAATAGTAAATGCTGATTGGTTTAAAGCTATTGAACAGAAATGTATATTGTTTAATTTTTTTGTCTTTATGCTTAACATGTAATTGTGAGGCGCAATAGAATATGTTAATAATTTGGGCTCTATATACATGCTATGTATTTGTATTTGTAAAGTCTGTACAGCTACAGATATAATATTAAGAAACTAGTATGAGTCATAATGAAATGCCCTTTTTGGTGTCAACAAACTAATAATCTGTAATATAAAACTTCCTAATACAAGTTTCACAAGGATAGCACGCATCCAAGAGGACCTAGTCACTGTCTCGGTCCATTTTCTGTTTATCGAAATTAACTGTTACGCGCACTATTAAATATACCAATAGTCCGTTATATTAATATGTCACTTAAGTTTGAGTTCATAGTTTTAGCTTGTACAACAACACAAAAAATAATACATAATTACTGTATCCATATTTTATTCAAAACACTAAATACTGGCCAATGCAATTTCATTCTACAAATGAGACAATTCTTTTTGACTCAACTATTTACAATGTTAAATGCAGATAAAAGGCACAATGTCCTGGTAATCACAAAACAATCCTAATAAAATATTTGGCACAAAGTCATGGCACAATGTCATTGCATAAAAATCTTAATTAAATCAATTACATCAATGTAGCTATTCATCTAAATTCATATATATACACAATTCCTGAACAGTTATCTTTGTTACATCCACGTGTCACAATTGTCTCACACAATATTGTATAAAATATTTCGAAAATTCCAGTTCTTAAATTTGGCTTAAAGGATCTACAATACAGATTTGTAATTTATAGTTGAAAAGCATATTAAGGAAATCAGCTGACAGAAGAAACATAACGAATACCAGCCTATTACTAAGCAAGTATTGAAAAGAGATCTGGATTGTTAATGAAATCATTGAAAACTTGGAACACGAGCATACGCGTGCTAACGGAAGTAAATCTTTTCTATTCAATACTTAATTAGAATAATATAAATCTCATAAATTGTACACCTTCTTGCACATACAAAAAACTAAAGAAAACATATAACCCGCAAATATCATAAACAACCTGCTGTCACTTAAAATGTGACATCATAATGCTGCATGTGACTGCTATATTGCTCAGAGTTAATTTATTTTTATTTCACCAGAATTTTATTTCATCAATGTTATGTGAAAATTGGGAAAAAGCCACTCCTGTGTATGTTGATAGATGTATGCCTACTCTCTATTATACTATTATACTTAAACAACTTCTACATTATCAGATGTTACATTATCAGATGTCATAACACAACATTGGCCTCTTCCTATGCATACACTGCCAAAAACATTGTGAGTGATAAACACTCCATGTTGATACTTGTGACTCCCAAATTTTCCAATTGCACATTTCACTGTAATATCTAACATCGCAACACAACCTTGCTACATTTGTGACTACCCAATTTTACAATTGCACATTC
>VMBQ01014526.1:2364-14164 GCA_007657795.1 Dreissena rostriformis | reverse complement strand
TTACTGTTCATAGACAATTAATGTGAAAATGATACATTTAAAAAAAAAAATTGTAACGTAAAAGAGAAATTCTGAGAAAAGTGTCATTCTAAAGATAGTAAGAATATACACATTAATATTAGAAGCATGCTTTTATCATAGTTTATCATCGTTGTTCAGGATTAACTCATGCACAGTAGATTGTAAAATACAAAGCTTTAATTGATTATATAAGTAGAGTAATTATGTAAGCCGCATTATGCAAAAATGGGTCTTTTGCCATATGACGCCAGTGTAGCTCCAGACCAGACTGTTCAACCGCTAAGTCTGGTCAGGAGCTACCCCATCAACCATAGCCACCCAAGGTTTCAAGGTCTCATCAGCGGACAGGGTAACTCCCAATGACAGAGGGACTCGAGCGTAAACTTTCTTTAGTTAGGCTGGCTGCATATGGCATGAGACCCATTTTCACATGACGCATCTCATATTGTCCATCGTGGTTTAAAGCAATGAACCATTCATTCATAATTATACCTTCTCAAAATGTTTCTCTCTTTACTAACAACTGGCCCTACTTTTGCAATACAAAAAATGAACATAATTAATTGGCATGTTTATTTAATAAATAGTAATTTAACTGAAGTGCTTTAATTTTTATTTAAATTGTATACTTTTACAGATAATTGACTTATAAACTAATTGCCAAAGAGACAAACAAACAAAAAGAATCAATTAAATATGTAATCAAATCAGGGTAATATACACATTTCTGATTACTTAGAATAGGGATGTTGGGCAAACAATTCAATCTTAAAACCATCACTTCGAATATCGGCACACAATTTTCGATTTAGAATGAGTGCTGTATCGAAAGAAGATCACTGTTTGAAACATACAAGGCCTCAAAGGAGAAAAAATAAAAATATTATGTAGAAATTATTAGGATTGATGTTCTTATATATTTTTTATTAACTTGGGGAAGATCTCAAGTAAACAAGGGTTCAGTTCTGTTAACAAATAACATTTCTTGAAATAAGTTCTAATTTTGCCAAGAATTGTTTTCCAAAAAGTCATCTACAGCACAAACAAACGTATCATAACATAAAAAAGGATTCTGTTGGAATAATATTTGCTGCTATTGTTTCATAAGTACATTGCTTTGAGAACACAGGTACTATGATATATATTTCATAAGTATATTGATTTAAGATCACATGTTCTTTGCTATATTTCATCAGTATATTGCTTAAAGAATACCAGCCATCTATTATGATGTAGATATATGCATGTTTATAAATCACGTTTTGAAGAATACAAAATATAAATGTGAAGAAATTAAAAGTGAAGATATTTTGATACACATTCCTTCAATTTTTGTACTATTTGAGGTTTTGATTTTATATCATTGAAAAGATAACTACTTCCAGTTTTCAAGTGAAGGGAAAACTGCTTCCAGAGGTCAAGTAAAGAGATCACTGCTTCCAGAGGTCAAGTAAAGAGGTCACTGCATCCAGAGGTCAAGTAAACAGGTTACTGCATCCAGAGGTCAAGTCAAGAGGTCACTGCTTTCAGAGGTCAGGTAAAGAGGTCACTGCATCCAGAGGTCAAGTAAAGAGGTCACTGCATCCAGAGGTCAAGTAAAGAGGTCACTGCATCCAGAGGTCAAATAAAGAGGTCACTGCATCCAGAGGTCAAAAAAATAGGCAACTGCATCCAGAGGTTAAGAAAATAGGTCACTGCATCCAGAGGTCAAGTAAACAGGTAACTGCATCCAGAGGTCAAGTCAAGAGGTCACTGCTTCCAGGGGTCAAGTAAAGAGGTCACTGCATCCAGTGATAAAGTGTAAACATTAATAAATGTTAGGAACAATAAGGGATCAACTTTAGTAGTTGTTTAACATTAAAAAAAAAAAATTCATATGTTTGATTATACACAAACATATTTTTAATGAAGTTTTTGACATATCTCCACAAAGATTAAAGCATTTACAAGTATAATGCTCACCTGTGTTTGGGACAGGGCTTCTAGGCATGGAACTTTCTCCAGACCAGCCTGACCTCTCACCACTGAAAATACAACAGAATACGCATCCCAAATGTTGCAGTGCTGCACATTACATGTTAAAATAGGATTGATGCATCCACAAACTTAGATTATATAATGTCTAAACAATAAACTAGAACTTTGTCACAGACGAGAAGAATACCCCCACATGCCGCATAGACACAGAATATTTTGCATGTTGTCTTCACAAAAAACAGCGGACACCATTCTCAATGTTTAAAAATGCACTAAGTAACCTGTGACCTAGTTTTTGACCCGGCATGGTCCATGTTCGAACTTGGCCTACACATCATCAAGATACAACTTCTGACCAAGTTTGGTGAAGATCGGATGAAAACTAATTGAATTAGAGAGCGTACACCATGCTGAATGTGTAAAACGTACTAAGTGACCCCGTGACCTAGTTTTTGATCTGGCATGGCCCATGTTCGAACTTGGCCTTAAGATCATCTAGATAAAACTTCTGACCAAGTTTGGTGAAGATCGGATGAAAAGTACTTGAATTAGAGAGCAGACAACATGCTGAATGTTTAAAACAACTAAGTGACCCCGTGACCTAGTTTTTGATCCGGCATGACCCATATTAAAACTTGACCTACACATTATCTAGATACAACTTCTGAGCAAGTTTGATGAAGATTGGATGAAAATTACTTGAATTAGAGAGCGGACACCATGCTGAATGTTTAAAACGCTCTAAGTGACCCCGTGACCTAGTTTTTGACCCGGCATGACCCATGTTCATACTTGGCCTAGACATTATCTATCTACAACTTCTGACCAAGTTTGGTGAAGATTGGATGAAAACTACTTGAATTAGAGAGCAGACAACATGCAGAATATTTAAAACGCACTAAGTGACCCCGTGACCTAGTTTTTGACCCGGCATGACCCATATTGGAACATGGTACACATCATCTAGATACAACTTCTGACCAAGTTTGGTGAAGATTGGATGAAAACAACTTGAATTAGAGAGCGGACACTTAATACGGACAAACAGACCGACAGACAGACCGACAGACAGACAGACAGACAGACAGACAAGTTCATTCCTATATACTGCTAAACTTCGTTTATGGGGGTATAATTACTGTTCTTCTGTATATACTATTTGTATATTTTTAAATGCTATGGAATTTAATTATTAATTTTCATTGCAAATTGTCACACTATTTTATGATTTAAATTCTTAAAAAGTTAATTTGAATATATAAATACAATATTTGATGATATGCTTTTAAAGGATTTAATCTATATGTTTCATACTGTGAGAAAATATATCACTGATGCAATCAGTCGAAGCCTTGTCAGTATGGATTTATTTACACATATAAATAAGTCTAAAATTAGGTCAATGTCAAGGTCAAAATGAGGTCAAGTGATGTGAGTGTGCAGAGTGTTAGAAAGAAGAATAAAAGCTATCAATAAGTTGTATTGATGTTAATCATACAGTCAATTTGGGTTAACCAAGAATGTTGATCTTCTGAATAAGTCTGTCCGAATGTATGTCAATGTCAAGGTGAATATGAGGTCAGGTTATGTGGGTGTATTGAAAGTGTTGTTCAAAAACAAAAGCTTTGTAGAAGGCATATTTGATGAAAGCCATCATTTTGGGTTAACCAAGAATATGGACCTTCTGAAATATAGCTATGGTCAAAAAGTATTTTAATGTCAAGGTCAAAATGGGGTCATGATATGTGGTTGAAGAAAGAATGTTCATAGGAAACATTCATGTTGGTATTAAAGCTTTGCAGCAAGCGGTATTGATGTTAAATGAAACACGTCATTTTGTGTTCCTTATGAATTAAGGCTCAATCAAGAAAGTGAGCCTTCTGAATAAGTCGAAGTCTGAAATTAGATCTGTGTCAAGGTCAAATAGAGGTCATATGATGGGGGTAAGTTGAAAGTGTAAATAACATCCATGCAAGTATCAAAGTTTTGAAGCAAGCAGTTTTGATGTTGAACATAAAGTGTCAACTAGAGTTAAGCTTGTACGGACAAACAGATGGCATAATGAACACGCCAATCATTATCTCTCCTGATACCGGGGCATAAAAATCACAACATGTCTTTAATTCATAAAATATTATATGAAAAACGTATAAACTAATTATTAAGGATGCATCATATTGCTTTATTTGCTGCTTTATTAAAAAAAAACTACAAAAAAAAAACAACAAAAACATGCATTGTGAATGGAAAATAAATTGACTTTCAATTCCTATATAGTTACATGTAAAATAATCTCCTAAACCTTTCTTGCAAATACTTCGTACATATACCAAGGGTTCAGCGCAACACAGAAGTTTTCTAGGTCTCGTAATATTCAAGCATAAGTTGAAAAGTTTACTCCACCTTTATGTTTGTCTTTAGGTTTCTTTATGCAACGATTTAGAGTAACTTGATTGGACCCAGCCACAATAGGCTATTATTTACCTCTGACATCTAACTGAAAATGTGGTAATAAAATTCTTAATAGACAAATTGTGACGGGTCGATTGCAAAGTTGACAGTACTGAGAAAAACCATACCTAAAGGTTTGATCTCATCGTCCATGTCATCTTTTTCCAAGTCGATTTCATCGTCAATGTCAGTGAATCTGATACAGCCATCTATCCATGCCAGCTCGGCGTCGCGTGCCTTGGCAAACTCGAGTGCCGAGACCAGGTAATCCTTGAGCTTCACCTGAGAATGATTCAAATAGACATTGGTTAAGTTTGAACCTATTTATTTAAGCTTGATTGCATCGAAAGCCTCAAGCTTATTAAAACGCTCTCAAGTCCCCTTCCTGTGCCTAGAACCAGTACTTGGTGTCTTTGAGGGAGATCTAAAGGCTCCAACAGTAGGGATCGAACCCATGACCTTCCGATCCCTTGGCAGACACCATATCCATTACACCATAGTGACTCATAAATACATCAAGACAGACATTGGTACTCGTGATAAATATTGGCTTACTAGTGACTGTACGCCTTCCTTAGAAGTTATGGGAGTAAATGTTCATATCAGTATGTATCAGTGTTACATATAAATATTTGTAAAGAGGGTAAACGTACCTTCTACCAATACTCAAAATAATAGTAATGAAGAGTTTATATATTTTGCAGGAATTTTATTATATTTTCTGTCAAATTTCTTTATATCTTATCTTCTTAATGATTTGACAGTTAAAACAGCCTTAAAGTTTAAACTGCACAGCCCTCAAGAAGTCCATGTCTACAAAATTTTACAAACCTTTTTAGACATTATATGGATGGAATACAAGCATTCACAATGAGCTATCTCTACCTGATAGATGTGAGACTCGGTGGTCGCGTCTATGGTCTCACCGATGCTGGGTGTGAACACAGAACCCTGAACGAGGCCCGCCGTAGAGCGACAGTAGTCTGCCAGCGAGTCCGTAGCCTCCTCTGTACCATGGATCAGCACCTGCAATAGCGCGGAAATCACGGTGAAATGTTACCTACAACTGGGTTTGCTGACATTTTACAAGGCTGTCTCAGAGAGGAGATTATGGTGAAATTTAACCTAAGATTAAATTTGTTAAAGTTTCACAAGGGCTGCACAGTACATATATTATTGTGTTCCTTAAAGGCTGTCACGTAGTACATCAAGTAAGTGTCTTTCTTGCCAGATATTTTTTTAATGACATTTATTTGGGACAAATTCCAATCATTGAAAACACCCACTCAGTATAAAGTCACAAAATTTATAATTAAGATAGATATTTTCTTGCACCAAAAGGCCCAATCGATACAAGGCCAATATAACAATTTATAGCCTGAACGACAGAAACACAAATGAAAACCTATTTTCACCCACGCTTAACTCCTAAATGTATCATAAAATATTATAAAACTGATCGAAAACAAATACTTTTGATCATTAAACTATTTTATAATGACAATGCCTAATCAGGCTTTTTGATTAACACTTAAAAAGCCATCAATCATGCATGCCCCTGGCACTGTGGGACCATTAAAGATAACCAACAACGTGAAGTATTCCAATTACAGAACCACTGAAACTGGTGCAGTATTGACTGTGCTGCCATATTTCACATAATGTTTTGTCTCATTTCTGAGTTGTTGATCCAAGTTTGCCTTAACATGAACACACAATAAGAAACCAAATACCGGTATTATTAATGAAAAAAAATCATGTTACTTTTAGATTTAATTATATTTAAACAAACCATTTGAAATTGTTGTTAATTTTAGGAAACATGAGTAGTTTATTGTTTTAAACCGCCCACCCAAATCCTTAAACATATTGCTTTCAATTTTTGTGTGTTTGTTTGTTTGCTTTTCTCATCAAAGAAAGTGTAAAATAGTCTAGTATGAAACATTCTCCATATTATTTTAAGAGTTCTCGTCTGCATGAATAAACTCTAATATTCAGGTGTTGGCAACTTTTNAGAAAATAATGTGTCACCTAATCTTCTTATAAAGAAAACCAGAGCTGCATAGAGTCGAGGAAAGTAATGTGAAATCAATGGCAATACAAGTTTGAGAATAGTGGTATTTTTACCATAGACTGTTCATAGTAGACTTGTTAAAAGTGTGTAGCATACCTTTTTTTTACTATTTAAAATGGACGTGGTCAACTTTGACATGCCAGGATCAGAAAAACATGTTAACAAATTACTTCTGTAATATGAGTTCCATAGCACTGAATTATTGAATTTAAATGAAACTATATCAGTAAAAACACTCTTAATGACCATCTCGGCCATTTCTTTACTGTACAGAAATATTGCATCTTAACACTTCAATTCCACTGCTATTTCGATCACACCCAGCACAAATAGGGTATTGTTTCATGAAACCAAAGCAAATTAATAAAAGCCGGAAATAAAAGCAACTGAAATACATTTATGTGAATGATAATTTATGAAATATTTAAGTGCACATTTTCAATCTCGTATTCAACATCAGGTTCGCATTATTGACAGAAGTTTCATCAATATTTAATTACAAGATATATTAAAATGTTAGTTTCTCTCTTGAAAGTGTTTTCAGTATCAAATTATTTTCAGAAGCTGAGGCTTTTGTTCATGAAAGTTTATTGAACTTGTGAAAGGTTCACAGAACATAATTCGACACAAGCAAACATTATCAGACATTTGCCTTGAAAAAACTATGCAGAACATAATTCGACACAAGCAAACATTATCAGACATTTGCCTTGAAAAAACTATGCCAAAAATGCCTAATCTCTTCCCACTGTACTCCATTTATTGCAAAGAAATCTGCTTCTAATGTCACCAATATGCTTCAATTGAGAATGAACTGTAAGCTTGTATTAAGTGACAGTTTTTTGGTTCAACTATTTAACTAGGTTTAACATTATATCGGAGCAAAATATAAAATCTATAAGAAAAAAAATGCAAATTTACAAAAAGTAATTTATCAATCAAATATGCCAACACACGCCAAGCCTGATGCTAGTACTATTAAAACTATTTCAGTTAGAAAGAGGACAAGGTTTATTCGGCAAATTTTGGATAATTCAGAGGCCATAACTCAGAAGCGCTTCAACGATATTGCTGATAATTGAACGCCTTGGTGGAGTTTTTATGTCTCGAATATTGTCATCAAGTTTGATGATGATACAATTAAAGCTATTTCGGTTAGAGAGCGGAGGAGATAAATTAAAAAAAAAATACAAATAATTCAAGGGCAAGAGACCATGCAGAAGTGCTTCAGTTTAAAGTTCATGATTTGATCTGAGTTAAACTTTTTGAAAAAGAGACCATTGTCCATGAGCCCATCGGCCTGCTTGCCGCCAGGCACATGACCGGTGTTCATATAATATGTGCCATTTTGTTAACATTTTTTTTTTTTTATAAATTCAACGGAAATATTTTGCTGGAAAATGCAAAAATTCATGTGTTTGATATGTCTCTTTTACAAAGTTGTATAGAATAATTAAATACACAACACAATTTTCCAACACTCTTCAGGTGTTCATATAATACGCCACATTTTGTTAAAAAAAAAATCTTAAATTTTAAGGAAATATTTATTGCTGGAACTGGAAATAATTCGTTGTTTTAAATGCCTCTTTAACAAAGTTCTATAGAATAATTAGATAAATAATCTTCCAAAAGAGTAAAAGTAAAAACTCCTCAACTTTATGGTTTGCCTTTATTTTTTAATCTGTAGTATTTCTCAAATGTTCTACATGTAGTATATCTGTGAAACAAATGAAATATAAATGAATAAAGAGCAGGATCCATGCATTAAAATTTAATTATTTAGCAGCAAACCTAATTTCATTCTAACACAATTACTGCACAACATTTGCAGCTCCAATTTTCTGTCTGATACCCAAAAGATACATGCGAAAATTGTCTCAAGAAAAGAGTTGCATTTATGGTAAAAATTGAATTAAGCTACATATGGGCCAATAAAATACCGATAAAATCAAGCTCTTAAAATTCACTTATTTTGTTGCATGAGATCCTGGTAACATTTTCAGGTGTTATTTTCTCCTAAAGAATTACATGTTTCCATGTATAACGCGCACCTGGTTTTTAAAAAATGAGAATTGCAAAAAAAAAAAAATGAAAAAAAGCGTCTATGATGATTATTTACAATTATGTAATACATTTTTCGCAATTAAGCAGCTAGGTTAGTGTTCTATCAATGTAAAATGCGTTTCAGCTACTTAAATTGAAACTTGGAAGGGTAAAAAACAGCTTTCTGCGGTATAGCTATTAAATGGACCATTAGACAAATTAATTTGCACACAGACCCTTGTGGAATCTTATTGTAAAATTCCAGCAAAGAGAATAAAAACATTTACGTTGTTGCCCTTGAAGGCATTGATTACTATAAACTATTCATAGTATGAGTCGAATATACAAAACAACACAACTGAATTATTCTACTATGCTTACAGAAAAGACAGTTTTCTTCCATAGGAGAGTTTTTTTAAAGTCAAACATAAAGAATACTAAAACATAAACCATCTCAATAAATAAAACTCTATAAGAAATAGAAGGACACACCTGGTGTCAACGCTTATATGCTTAAAAAAGGAACAATAATTGCTTAAAAATTTATTAAACAACATCCTGACAATTAGTGGGAAGCCATACGTAAAGCACTTAACAATCCAAGGTCAATGGTCTATGGAGGCTTATGCTAAATGCATCCAAATAGAAGAACCTAAGGCTCAGCAACTTCGTTATACAGTTGCGTATCAACATCCACTCCATGATGGCAAGTCGTTCAACTATACGATTCCTATTTTGTCCCGGCTCACATGAAGTAATATGTGCTTGACCTGTCAATCCCTAGCGGTTCACAGTTGGGGAAACACATTTACAGTAATACCCCCTGGTATAAATCCTCATCCTAGCGGTAAAATCCTCCTCTTATGTTTCCTGATTAAAATAAGGTCAAAACACGAACGAACGTTTACATGGAATAATAGATCCCTGTTAGCAACGTTTAGAATAGAAAAATACATCTTAAATTGCCATAATTTTATAAAGGACAATTATAACAATATGTTTGATGCCCATATTTCACTTGGACCATATTAGGTTTTACAGTATCACATTTACCTATGAGCCAGAAACATGGGCCTTGGATGGAATCACCCTGTTAAACTTTGTTCCATGTCATGCAAAAATAGGTCTTATGCCATAATGTCATGCATGGGTTTGGAGGTCTCATTAGCAGACAAGGTAGCTACTGACCAGGCTGCATGAATGCTCAGGCTTGTCTGGAGTTACACTGGCTGCATATGGCAAATGACACATTTTCGCATAAGGTGGGTCATTAGAGCTAGTGCCATATTTCATTCTTGAGATTTTACACCTCCTTCACATCATAAGTATTTGCGATAGGCTCTTTGATTTTTTTAATGAATGATGAATTTCCTATCATAACAAGCTGTATGTTGCCCATGTTTTATCCATGGAAGCACACACACACATACAATTTACTGCCATTATGACAAGTATGATGCCCTGAACACATTTGGGCTAACCAATAGAGAACATGATAAAAAGGCCTTCATGGTAAAATGGGTCTTATGACAAATGCGGACATGTAGCTTCAGACTTACCTGTGTATTCACTAAGTCTGGTAAGAAGCTTCACTGTCCCCGTAAGTTTTCTGTGAAGATTTCGTGGTCTCAGTATCGGACAGTGTAGCTCCTGACCAGGGTGCACAAAATCTGGCCGCATTTGTCATAAGACCCATTTTTGCACGAAAAGGCTCAAAACTAGATTTACCTTGAAGTTGGTCAGATTCTGCAACTAACTTCTCCTGAAAAATGACATTCATACCATTATTTTATTTTATTTAAAGCAAATCAAATTATTTCATGTTTTACAATAATGAGTAGAATATAAATGTTTAATAAAAAACATGCATCATCTCTTGAATATAAGTAAAGCATTAAAGATTAGAACGATGCTTGCTTTTTTGATGATACACATGATTGTTCCGTTATAAGAGTCTAAGCAGAAACAGGTTCCTATCAGTTTCTTCATCAAGTCTGTATTTAAAATGTTGATAAATATTGCGGAAACGAAAGCGTTATGCACAGACTGACTGTTGGTCATACGAGAGGCATTCCTATAAGCCCCGTACCACTTTGCAGCAGGGGATTGAAGATGGGGGTTGAGTGGGAGAGCAGACACTGGCTGATGGACCAAAAATGCAGAAACTATATAATGCTTCATTTAGGGCGAATAAAAATCAACAAAGACATGTACAAACAAACATACCGTTGATATATTTTCTTCTGTGGCAGCCGTCTCACCAATGATGTAATCTTCTGGCCTAAAAACAGTCAACAATACTTTCTGCAAATGCATTAATCATTCTACTGTACCAATATCCTGCCAATGAAATGGCTTTCTGCAGGTCAGGTCTGTGCATATTATGTTTGCGGTGGTCATGGTATCATTGGGTCACTTTAAAAGTGGACCACTTTGTAATGTATAAGATGATTTTCTCCTGAATTGTTAACGTATTAACTCTGGGGCAATTTTACTTGTTGTAAACATCATTTAAAAGAACAGACAATAAAAGGATGTTGCACTAAAGAGACGATTATCACCGCACTAACCTACATTATTAACTCTCATACAATCTACTATATAATTTTGTTGCATCATCATATATCACCCACCATATGCCTTGCCCATTCTATCAACCTTCAATTTGTAATACAAAATGCCTCTGAATTTAAATGCTCATCTATTTCCTGCAAATCCTTTGTACTAATAAAAAGCGTGCGAAAAATTAAACTTCATGCAAAACGTCTTGTCATCCGTGTGGAAATCATGGAAGTATTTATTTCTAAATAATTTTGTCCCGCTTCAGAAATTATATTTAAGGCATATTTGGTATTTAAAGAATTATATGCATACTAGATATATTAATGGATCATTTCAATAAGACTTCACACAGCCAGTTGACTGATACATGGTATGCTATATGCATCACTTCGTTCCCACACGACCCACCGTATGACCTCCCCGTACTCATCCCATTTCATCCTCTCTTTCACACACACCCACCGTATGACCTCCCCGTACTCATCCCATTTCATCCTCTCTTCCACGTATGGAAACATCGGGTACGACTTCTTGGCCTGCTTGAAGAAACTCGACCGCCCTTTACCCTGGAAGAACACACAGTTGAGTAACTCTAGTTTAAACCTATTTATTTTGCATGATTGAATTGAAAGCCTAAGGCTTATCTGAAACGCTCTCGAGTCCGTTTCC
>VMBQ01014523.1:0-15308 GCA_007657795.1 Dreissena rostriformis | reverse complement strand
CAACTTGCAGGTATGAACTTGAACAATTGATACATCTGATTGTCTTTTAACAACGCAAACCACAATCAACGCCGTATGTCTTTTTAACAATTGTATTTTCTGTTCAATTTAATGTATACATGTTTACAAGGACTGTATGGTCTAACAACAATTCTAACATGTTGCTGCTGATATAACATCTAATACCATTATTAAAAAGTGACGTTTATTTTATGTTCAAATAATAGCCAATAATACGACATCTTAAACCGAGTTAAATAATATTGTATCCCAGCAGATTCGGATGAAGTAAATTTAATGTACAAAAATCAACAGCAATGGCACTTACCCCAGAATTAATGAATGGTCCATTACAAGTGATTGAACAGTATTTTTATCATTTTCATTGTCGTTTTAATCTACTTGCATGCATGCATGGACATGGGTTAATGTTTTTATGTATGAAATACAAACTTACAGTTGCTCGGAAAAATCACTTTTAATGATGCATGTATATATGCAGTTGTCTTTTTTTACTTAATTATATGTCAACATAAGTAAATAAAGTAGTTAAATCTGCGTAAAATTCTGCGTATGTTGAAAAAAATAACAACACCGAAAGGTCATTTACAGATTTATGTAGTATGTCAACAACAAATAATAGTGTGTTATATGCGTACCATTACACATAATAGTGTGTTTCTATATGCGTATCATTAAATATGGTCCTGCCTACCTAGGTACATCACACATGCTGTGTCCCTCCAACGAACACGTTCTTATAGACTTGGATGCAAAAGCAACTAAATGCATAATTTAAAACATAATGTCACAGTTAAATCATACATTATTCCAACACAGGGAGAATTTCAGTAAGCGCTGGATACAAGTAGTTAACATAAATACATATTATGTATGCACTGTATGCATGCTCATGCATGCTCATGTTGGTGTCATCCTAGGTCAGTTGACGGCCCTCCAGAATGTCGTGGAAAGTTTAAGTACGATGCAGGCCTTGATCGATGCTCTGGTGAAGAACATCACCGCCATGGAGCAGCAACTGAGTAAGAGTCTAGCACCAAACTATGTCTACAATTTTATGATATTATATTCACGTGCAAACACTGGCAAAGAACATGACGGAGTAGTTTCATTAATTTCTGATGACAAAATGAATGCAGCGTCTGAATAATTACTATATATTATAAGCACGTCAATTACTGTTGATACATGACTGTAGGTATCCATTTAAAGTGCACTACATAGAAGCTCTATGAAGTTTAAATTTATGCAAACATGGAGNATATATATATATATATTTATATGAACAACTTACGAGGTATATAAAAATGTAATTCAATTGCGACAACTTGAAACTTGTTGATATATTGCTATGTATATATACTTGTATTGAAATACGAGATTATCTAACTATTTATAAAAAGTGTTATGACATGGCGAAAACTGAGAACACCTAAAGTTATTCCTATATTGCTAAAGGTATGGATACTGTCCCAATTACTGTGTTGCTATGGGATACCATTTTAATAACCACGTTCCTAACTAACACGTTCTAATATAAGAGTGCCATTATCCTACGCTGCAGCTCTCATTACCGCTTTCCTGTGGGATTCTACCCTTTTTCCAGGCCACCTTAATCTGGTTCTCCACAACCCTCAGGCCGTGGCCTTCACCGCTCAGCTTTCACATGACATGCCAAACATCGGCGCGTATCAACAAGTGGTGTTTGATAACGTGGTCACCAACCCTGGTAACGCGTATAACAAAACAACCGGCCACTTCACGGCACAACAAACTGGTATAGTGACTCTACAGGCACATGTTATTTGATAGTTGAACAACTATGGTATAATTGATATCAATTTTAAACTTTCCGCAGCTTGTTCCTTACTATTCGCATATGAACTGTATGTTTCCCGTTATTCACACAATCGTTCAATCATCAGTCTTTTGTAAGCAGAGGTTTTCAAAACTATAAAAATGTTCCTTTCTGTTCGTTGTTTTCATCCATACAATTGCCACATTTACTTTTCGGTTCCAGCGTTGTAGACTCATCCATACGTGTTAAGAAGTGTATAGTAACGATGTATCTGATTTAAAAATACACCAGAGCTGACTAAAAATTATTTGTTTAAAGATAAACTTAAAAGATTTCAGATTTAGTTTTAAATTATGAATTTATTTTCTTCCAAATAAACATGTATCTGTTCCTTTTAAAGTGTGACGAAGACAACCTACATATCAAGACACATATTCAAGCAACTTTATTACCAACTTCAACTGATAATGCCCTTGTAACGTTCCTTGATGACGTTATATACTAGTAGCATGTTTATCAGTAGAATTGGCCCTCTAAATGAAAACATCTAATTTGTTTAAGTGGAAAACATGTTTATATGTCAATCCTTAGCTAAATGTGTATTCTTGGATATAACAACAAAAACTGCATCGGCAATGTTTGACCAAATACTGGCTAGACTTAGCTCCCTGTAGTTATCTGTATCATTTACAAAGTTTCTTATAATATCGGCCCTTCTGATTGGTTGCTAAGGTGTGTTACTATGCGCATGTGCTTGTTTTAAATAGTTTCTTAATGGAAAAAACGATACTCTTTCTCAAGTTGTTCTAAAAATATTTTATATTATTTTCACAAATAAGCGGCTTATAAAACATTTGGTTAACCTACAAATAAACCATAAACAAACTAACACAATTATACGTTACGTTATTTAAAATTCATAGCATCACCCTGAAGCATACATGACCTTCTTTCAAATGAAACCCGGAAATCATGAAAATGATCGTCGTAATTGTCATATTATGTCAATAAACAGTACATTAATTAAAACTTCTAAATATTGAAAAATATTTACTGTCCCGCACTTCTTTAGGGGTTTTTCAAGTGGACTTGTTAAAGTCATGAAACAATGAGGATGGTCTTATTACTGTGTTGACCTTAATAAAGCTTTTGACTAATATGCGTACACGTTTGTTTCCAGGTGTGTACATATTCTACGTTTCCATCACGAGCTTTGCCAACCATGGCTCCGGTTTTTATCTGGTCAAGAACAACCACAGACTGCTCGCCATCACGTCCGCACCGTCACTGGTGCATGGGAACCAAACCAACCCGGAGACTAACACGCTCGTAATCACCGATCGTTTGCACAAGGGCGATCAGGTTTTTCTTCAGAACGGTCGCTCCAGCCCGCACGAAGGTCTTGGTGGAAACAACCAGACGTCGTTTTCCGGTCACATGCTCACGCCGTACTTCAGTCCATGAATGAGTTGAAATGAAACTGCCTTCATTATTCCTACAATGCATGTTATCGTAGCTGTTCCTAAAGAAAACATTTCCCTAATAAATTTACTTTCTAAACTGTGTTGCTGCCTTCGTTCGACTTTCAATGGATTTGTTAAATTGTATTTATACCTTAACCCTTTAAGGTTTTCACGTTTTGGTAAATTGAAAAAAAAAGTTTCAGATTCGTAAATTGTCTTTGTAGTTATGGTGTTTGTGAGGAAACAGTAATACTGAACATTTACCATGATCTAAAATATCCATTATATGCATCTTTTGATGATTTTAAAACATGAAAATTACAAAGCGTGTTAAGGCGAAACGATTGAAAAATTTGGAGAATTTTGTTGTTATCGTAATAGTTTGTGACACTACGTGGACTGCTTATCATCATCATCATGATCACCACCATCATCATCAATCCCTTGACCGGTTTGTCCGTTGGGGGGAATTGAGCGACGACTATACAGAAATCCTCCTCCAGTCAGGTCTGTTGTGTGCTGCTGAGAGTAATTCATCTATGGGAAGAGATGTCCACTATTTTACATTGTCCATCCAGTTTTTCTCTCTTACGGCCTCGACGTCTACCTCCCTCTAGTGTACCCTGGAGAAACATCTTGCGCAGAGGGTCGTTCCTGGTGACGTGTCCAAACCAAGCCAGCTTTTGTCGTTTGACGGTCACCAGAAGGGGCTGTTGTGGACCATCAAGTTTTGCAGTCATTTTCCGCACGTACTCGTTAGTCTTGTGCTCTGTGTAATAGATGCGGAGCAGTTTTCGGAGACATTTATGTTCAAATGCCTGTATCCTGCGCTCTGTGTCCACGTAGAGCGTCCAGGTCTCGCAGCCGTAGAGTAGGATTGAGGCTACGAGGGACTTGTTGAGCCTGTACTTGGTGAGGAAGGTGATGGAACTGCTTGTCCACAACCTACTCAGTCTGGCCATTGCTGCGGTCGCCATGGCGATCCTTATTCGGACCTCAGCGGTACTGGTACCATCCTTGGACATGGTTGCGCCCAAGTACTGGAAGCTGGTAACTTCTTCTAGCTTCTCGCCGTTCATGGTGATGTCTGCACTGGTGTTGGTCCTGCAGTTCACCGTGACCTTGGACTTCTCCGTGCTGACCTCCATCCCGTATGCTTCTCCTCTTTCATAGAGTCTGTTGGTGAGATCTTGAAGTTCACTGCTGGTGCCACACATGAGGTCAATGTCATCAGCGAATCTCAAGTTTGAGATGGGTCTTCCACCGATGGAGATAGTAGTCATGAAGGGTTTCCCGTATAATGATCTCAAGGAAAATGTTGAACAGGATGGGAGAGAGCAGACATCCCCGACAGACGCCCACTGATGTCCTGATCTGTTCCACTGTGCTTTGCCCAGCTCTGAATCAAGCCTGCTCTTCGGCCAGCAATTTCTCGGCCTTACTTTTCAGTCGATTCAGGATGATGCGTAGCATGAATTACAACAATTCAAGCATATGCATAAGGTCCGATTTCCCAGAGAGCGCATCGATTCATCGCTTCTGTTTTGAAAACACGTCTATATGTCAGCCAGGTATTCACCTGAAGAAGCCGAACAAGGAGACGTGGTGCCGCTCAGAGCTGGAGGCGATGCTCTGCATGGCGGTGAGACGCGGCAGCAACGAGATCTACAAACTGCTCGTCGGCGCCGGGCTGGAACTTCCAGACAGCCTCCCAGAGAAGGAACAGTACCTCGTGTCCGTCGACATCATCAGGGACGTGCTGGGGGTAGGTGATACGAGAAACATAAAACATATCAGTTGTTTATCGGACAATGAAAAACGACTAAGAGATCTAATGATGAGGTAGGGTAGGAATTAAACCACGAGGACCCCCCTACACAAGAAGAATTACAAAAATAAATATAACAATTAAAGAAGTGTTTAAGTATTTCGGTCCATACTTACAGCGGCGCTACTGGAGCGACGAGCAGAAAGCCTTGGCGGTGGTATAGGCGTCACGTGGTTCCCGGCCGATGAGCCAGGAGATCGTCACTCTGCTGCTGCAGGACTCCCCCTCCCCGTACTCCATCAGAGCAGGAAGTACCGCTCTCTGTTAGGCCGTCAAGTCAGGTACACATAAGGGGGGTGTATTCATAGAGGTTTATAGAATAATATTTAGCATAGATAATATGTTTTTCACGCGTGTGTGATTAAGTATTTGAAGCATTTAAAAGTGTAAAATGGCGAGAAAAAAATGTATGCGCGTAGACATAAAAGAAATTTAATGCAATCACAATTTTTCAATGCATGTAAAGAATAAGGTGTTCCTATATTCAGAATGAGACACGTGATAAAGAAGTTTTTTTTTTTCTTCACAGATGTGAACAATGTTATTGAGAAACTTAATAAGGTTCGATGCATCAGTTTTTAATCACTACCATCACTGCATTGGTGTGTTGCTTTGAATCAGAATAATGTAAACATGAGAATACATTTAGGGAACTGGCTTCGGTTATTCTCGTCGATCTGAAATTTTGTATTCGCGGCGTCGTGTCTGCGGTTCACAGAAAAGCATAATGCACCTTAATTTAGCTTTTGCTTATGACACCGCAGTGTGCCTGGATAAGAACACTATCGCACACGGTTTATATGCTGGTATACGTCGATGAATACTAGTAATGTATTTTGACTTCTTTAAGTCCCATAGGGTATCGTATTTATCCAACATATGTCCCATTAACTAACCATGCAATCATTTCTGGGCAGCTGATAATAAGGTCGTTAGTTTAAGTGTGACAAGAACATAATATGCGATGCATTTGAGCCTCGATCTTGAAATACAGGGCTTAATGCATGTGCGTAAAGTGTCGTCCCAGATAAGCATGTGCAGTCCTGTGCAGTCCGCACAGGCTAATCTGAAACGATATTTTCCGCTGTACGTTTTTGTTTTGTTTAAATGAAGTCTCTTCTTAGCGAAAATCCAGATTTGGCGAAAAATGCCGTCCCTGATAAGCAAGTGTGGTATACCCAGTTTTGCACCGATCAGGATGGTAGACAACACAATTCTCTCTTCATCGTTATCGTAAATCCAGACATCGTCGCCGTCAGCGCAGGACCCAGTTTCATGAACCTTCTCAATTTTTGAGCTCAACTCAGAAGATGATATTTGAGTTTCCACTCAGTTGAGTACTGAGAATGTCGGTTAGCGCACGAACAATCTCAAATCTCAGCTATAAGAATATGCACCCGTTTCTCCTCAAACTCAGGGTTGATTCACACTCCAAACTATAAAAGCTGTTGTGAATACCAAATAGAGCATGATCATCAAACGCATTTCAAAAATTGAGAAAAAAACTCAAAGTCGAGTCAGAATATTGACTTAGGTGAGTTCGTGATACTAAGCCCTTATCAATTCGCCACCACAGAAACCCTTCCAAAGTCTTATCTTTGGACAACCGATGTATATTGCCGACTTCAAAACAGTCTTCGCTTGTTTCTGATATGACACGAAAACACCGCTCAACAATGTTCCAATGTCTTGTTTTCGCGTTTGTTGCTGTTACATTTGTGCACGGCTTTCTCGAACAAATCAACTCCGAATGTACCTGCGTCTCGGAAATGCAGCAACTTGCAGGTATGAACTTGAACAATTGATACATCTGATTGTCTTTTAACAACGCAAACCACAATCAACGCCGCATGTCTTTTTAACAATTTTATTTTCTGTTCAATTTAATATGTACATGTTAACAAGGATTGTAGCTATGGTCTCAAAACAATTCTAAAATGTTGCTGCTGATAAAACATATAAAACGTGACGTTTATTTTATGTTCAAATAATAGTCAATAATACGACATCTTATACCGAGTTTAATAATATTGTATCTTAGCACATTCGAATGTAGTAAATTAAATGTAAACACAAAATCAACAGCAATGGCACGTACCTCAGAATTAATGCATGTTTCATCATAAGTGATTGAACAGTGTTTTTATCATTTTCACTGTCTTTTTAATCTGCTTGCATGCATGCATGGACTCGGTTTCATTTTTGGGGATTTTTTTGTGTTAAATACAAATTTACGGTTGCTTGGAAAAATCACTTTAACTGATGCATGTTTATATGCAGTTGTGTATTTTACTTAATTTAATGTAAATTTAATGTAAATTTAAGAAAATAAAATAGTTAAATCTTCGTATAATTCTGCGTATGTTGAAAAAATTACACCCAGAGGTCATTCATAGATTTTTGTCGTATGTCAGCAACACATAATAGTGTGTTTCTATGTGCGTACCATTAAACAATATAGTGTGCGTTCTATATGCGTACCATTAAATATGGACCTATCGACCTGGATACATGACACATTCTGTGTCACTCCATCGAACACGTTTTTATGGATTTGGATGCAAAAGCAACTAAATTAATAATTTAAAACATTATTTAACAGTCAAATCATACGTTATTCCACCTAACGAAGGGAGAATTTCAGTAAGCTTTGGGTACAAGTAGTCAACATTTATACATATTATGTATGCACTGTTTGTATGATCATGTTGGTGCCATCCTAGGTCAGTTGACGGCCCTCCAGAATGTCGCGGGAAGTTTGAGCACGATGCAGGCCTTGATCGATGCCCTGGTGAAGAACATCTCCGCCATGGATATATTGCTACATATATATATATATATTGAATTACGAGACTATTTAACTATTTGAAAAAGTGTTATTAAATGCGGCAACTGGGAACACCTAGTTATTAAAATTTTGCTACAGTTATGGATACCGTCCAAATTACTGTGTTGCTTTGGGATACCATTTTAATAACCAAGTTCCTACTACCACGTTATTAAATGAGAGCGCCCTTATCCTATGTTGCACCCCTAATTACCGCTTTCCTGTGGGATTCTACCCTTTTTCAGGCCACCTTAATCTGGTTCTCCACAACCCTCAGCCCGTGGCCTTCACCGCTCAGCTGTCACATGACATGGCAAACATCGGCGCTTTTCAACAAGTGGTGTTTGATAACGTTGTCACCAACCCTGGTAACTCGTATAACAAGACAACCGGCCACTTCACGGCACCACAAACTGGTATAGTGACTCGACAGGCCAATGTTCTTTGATATTCGCTTAAATATGTTATAATTGACATCAATTTTAAACTTTCCGCAATTTGTTTCTTGCTTTTCGAATATTAATTGAATAATTCCCGTATTTCTGTATTATTCCCGTAATTCACATAACCGTTCAATTATCAGTCTTTTGTAAGCTGAGGTTTGTAAAGCTATAAAAATGTCCCTTTTTGTTCGTTGTTTTCATGCATAAATTTGCCACATTTACTTTTCGGTAATCTTGTTTTGTAGTATTTTTTCAGTAAAGTGCAACCGCGCGTTTGAACTGAAAGTGTCCCCACACTGATCAGACATTTTTCTAACCGTTCAAACGCTCGGTTGCACTTAACTGAAAAAATACGTATTTGTTAAACAAAATTATGATACCTATAAGAAACTCTCATGCAGTAGGGGGCTCTCCACTTTATCCCATTAAAAAATAGTGAAATATTTAAAAATACATCCTTTAAAATCTTACCTGGGTAGCGCTTTTGTTCCTTTTATAACTTCTGCATTGTAGATTGCTACAAATGTGGTGTCTGCATGTCTGTGAAGAAAAACAACGTAAATATCAAGCCACACATTCAAGCAACTTTATTACCAACTGCAACTGATAATGCCCTTGTAACGTTCCTTGGTGACGTCTTATACTAGTAGAATGTTTATCAGTAGTATCGACCCTCTTATTGAATACATCTAATTTGTTTAAGTGGAAAACATGTTTATTTGTCAATCTTTAGCTAAATGTGTATTCTTGGACATAACAACAAAAACTTCATCGGTAATGGTTTGACTAAATACTGGCTCGATTAAGCCCACTGTAGTAATCTGTATCATTTACAAAGTTTCTTATACTATCGGCCCTTCTGATTGGTTGCTAAGGTTTGTTACTTTGCGAATGGGCTTGTTCTATAAATAGTTTCCTAATGGAAAAAACGGAACTCTTTCTCATGTTGTTCTTCAAATATTTTTATATTTTTTTCCACAAATAAGTGGCTTATAAAACATTTGGTTAACCTACTAACCATAAACAAACAAACATCATTATATGTTACGTCATTTAAAATTCATACCATCACCCTGGAGTAAACATGACCTTCTTTCAAATGAAACCCGGAAATCATGAAAATGATCGTCGTAATTGTCATTAATAAACAGTACATTAATTAAAACTTCTTAATATGGAAAATATTAACTGTTCCGCACTTCTTTAAGGATTTTTCAAGTGGATTTGTTAAAGTCACAAAACAATGAGTACGGCCTTATTACTGGAAGCCTTTGACTAATATGCGTACACATTTATTTCCAGGTGTGTACATATTCTTCGTTACCATCACGAGCTTTGCCAACCATGGCACCAGTTTTAATCTGATTCAGAACAACCACAACCACAACTACAACCTGCTCACAATCACGTCCAATCCGTCACTGGTGCATGGGAACCAAACCAACCCGGAGACTAACACGCACGTAATCATCGAGCGTTTGAACAGGGGCGATCAGGTTTATGTTAGGAACAATCGCTACGACCCGCACGAGGGTCTCGGTGGAAACAACCAGACGTCGTTTTCCGGTCACATGATCACGCCGCACTTCAGAAAATAAATGAGTTGACATTGAAGGTCGCGAAACTGTGTGAATTATTCCTTCAATGCATGTTGTCGTAGCTGTACCCAAAACAAAAAGATTTCCCTAATAAATATACTTTCTTAACTGTTTTGCTGCCTTAGTTTGACTTTCAATGGATTAATTAAATTGTTTTCATACCTTAAAGGGACTTTTTCAAGTTTTGGTAAAATGACAAAATTGAAAACAATTGTTTCAGATTCACAAACTTTCGTTGTAATTATGATATTTATGAGGAAACAGTAATACTGATCATTTCCCATGCTCTAAAATATCCATTATATGCATCTTTTAACGATGTAAAGACAACATTACAAAGCTTTGCAACAAGAAACGATTGAATAATTTGGAGAGTTCTGTTGTTATCGCTATATTTGTGACACAACGTGGATTGCTTATCATCGTCATTATCATCAACATCATCATCATCATCATCATCATCATCATCATCATCATCATCATCATCATCATCATCATCATCATCAATCCCTCCACCGGTTTGGCCGTTGTGGAGAAATGCGGGACGACGATACAGAAATCCTCCTCCAGTGAGGTATATTTTGTGCTACTGAGAGTAATTCATCTATGGGAAGGGATGTCCGATCTGTTACATTGTCCATCAAGTTTTTTCTCTGACGGACTCGACGTCTACCTCCCTCTAGCGTGCCCTGGAAAAAAGTCTTGCACAGAGAGTCGTGCCTAATGACAAGTCCAAACCAAGCCAGATTTCGTCGTTTGACGGTCGCCAGAAGATGCTGTTCTGGACCATCAAGTGTTGTAGTCATTTTCTGGACGTACTCGTTGGTCTTGTGCTCCGTGTAGGAGATGCGGAGCAGTTTTCGGAGACATTTATGTTCAAACGCCTGTATCCACGCGAAGCGTCCAGGTCTCGCAGCCGTGGAGTAGGATTGAGACTACGAGAGACTTTTAGAGCCCGTTCTTGGTGGGGACGCTTATGGAACTGCTTGTCCACAATCTACTCATTCTGGCCATCGCTGCGGTCGCCATTGCAATTCGTATTCGAACCTCAGCGGTACTGGTACTATTCTTGGACATGGTTGCGCCCAAGTACTTAAAGCTGGAAACTTCTTCTAGCTTCTCGCCCTTCATAGTGATGTCTGCACTGGTGTTGGTCCTGCTGTTCACCATGATCTTGGACTTCTTCGTGCTGATCTATCCCGTATACTTCTGCTCTTTTATACAGTTTGCTGGCGAGATCTAGAAGTTCACAGTTCTTGCCACCCATGAGGTCAATGCCATCAGCGAATCTCAAGTCGGAGATGGGTCTTCCACCGCTGACCTTTCTTGAAAGTCATTTATGTTTTGTATATGATATACTTTGTTCCCTTCTTCAAGCCTCTGGCTTACAGAATAATAATGTTTTGTTGTCTTTTGTACTCAATAACCATTTATTAGTCTAGTGTGCTTTGATTTCTTTTTTATTACATAAAGTAACAATTATGTTTATTCTAAAATTTGTTTTATAAAAACAAATTTATTTAAACGTGAAATAAATTCTCCATGTTTTTTGAAGGGATTACACGACTTTATTAGGCTTGGGAAATAGAAAACTAACTCGTGGGAACTAGTTAATAAGTAAGTGGAACGAATTATAAAATTTGAAATGCATATAAAAACGCGAATCTGTCGCAATATGTATGCAAGCAAAATTATTACATATTCTCTTGTATCAGCCTTTTTGAATCGTGCCTTTAACAGCAATACTTTTGAATATATTGAATATATCGTTACAACGAATTAATTATCTCTTTCAAACGTATTACTTTGTCATTCCCGCTACTCAGTTTTGTGTAGTTCCACGAGTTACTTAGGAGCTAAGTAGTTCTGATTACTAAACGTATCGTTAACTTAACGTCCACGAATTATTAAGTCGTTGATACGAGTAACTTAGTCGTGGGAGCTAGTTATTAAGTCGTGGTAGCGACATAAATTAAAATATAAATATATCTACTGTGTTACCGTAGATAATAACTTTTATTTCAGATTATTTACATATAGTTGGAGAACACAATCATAGTTTCGGTTTAATAAAATTCAATAGAGGCAAAGCCCATTAACAACTTTGATTCCATTTAAATTAAAGATTAGCAAAGCACGGACATGACAAGATGATACTTTGGTTGTAATCAAGTTTTGTAAATTTATGCAGAGCACATATTTTTGGTTGTTATGACGTTAAATCGCACTTTATACTATTGACGTTAATCACGTGGTGCAGTTAATCAAAAAAGATCTTGACCGAAATCATGTTAAAGCAACAATCACAATAATTTGCAATTTCCGGTTGATTCACAGTTTAAAAGCCTGTTTCTCATACTATTGGGTGCGCTTACACTCGGATGTCATTAGACACTACCGACAAGTGGAAAGTGACGCTCTGTGATAGGTCGAGTTGTTACGATTGGTAGTGTTTACAGGATGTTGCTACTCTCATATCCATATTGTACATTCACGTGTGCGAATACCATGAAATTGACATCTCGCCTGGACGATGATCGCTCCGCCCACTTAATCACGTGGCCTAGCAGATAAGGAACCTAGACAAGTTAACAACAAATTGGCTTCTTTTCCTATAGAATGCATATAGATTGCGCGATATTTCGGATGATTTTTATAGACCTTTTCACATCATATAACAATTGTAAAAGGGGTTTGTGTCATTTATTTATTCTGAAAAATGCAAAAAATATTAGTTTATATCGAGGATCAGCTAATTATAACGGGTTTTCGGTACGTTAAACACGCTCTCAAACGCTTGCGCGCTTACCGAAATCGAACCTGTTACTACGTAAAATGGTGGTATTAGCAATAAATTAACACTTCTACACTGGTATTTACCCATGTTATTTACGAACATATTAACGAAACTTTTTTCCGCATGTATTTGACACGAAATAGCGCTTTATAACTGGCATTTCGGTGAAGTTTTACGCCCTTTCTGACGCCGAGTGGGTACCTAAATCCCACATGTTATAACGTATAAAAGTGATATTAATAATATTAAACATCAGTATAATTGAACGTGCAAAAACTATCAAATCACTGTGGTCATTGTCTGATATAAATTAGCGTTGTATGAAGGGGATTTTTTTTATATTTTTTTGTATCGAGTGCACCGGGATTGTCTCCCATATGGCCATCGCCCCCAGAAAGACGTTTTAGTTGGTTACGGGGGATAGTGCAAGATACAGGAGACACCCCGTTCCAGAGGTGACCCTGGGTCTTTAAGTGCCCGGTGTATAGCACCTAGTACACTGCACCTCGGTTTAACGTCTCATGCGAAAGACGAGTTAGTAGGTTAGGTGCAGCGGGGGATTGAACCAGCGATCTCTGGATTCCCTATTATTTTACATACACACGTGAAATAATTCATACGTAATAATGTTAATATGACATTTCCAGTTTTGTAAATAACTTAATGTTCTATAACTGTAAGGGGATCTCGGTATTTCTACACATTGAAGCTTCCACTCGCATTTGTCAAAGCCGCATTTCCGCGGTGGAAATGGTATAAATTTAATTATTCTAACTTATCTTTCTGGATACCGAATGTCCGAGTTACATAGACCATATTAAATAACACCGTATTAATATATTTAATTTCCGTTTTTTTTTTCGAACAAAATAAACCAGGGATGTATAATAGACATCCCTGAATAAACGAAACTCGTTGGGAAAATGAGAACTACCGTTGGCATTCGATATCCAAGTGTGGATTAAAAGCGTTAATTAGTGACACCACATGTCTACTCATGTGTAGATACCGTTATTTAGATAAGATATCACGTGTCACCTTCAAATAGCATGTATAATGACAATAAAGTGCATTACTTTAAGAGTAATAAAACACAGCATGCATTAGGCTTCATGCGGAGTTATATTACTCTTAAAGTAATGCAGATGAACCTTGCACTATTACTCACCTAATAACGGATAAAACTATATAAAAAACACCAACTATTATGTGATGATCAGATCGATAACATAAACTATTTAAATCTGCTAATATATTCGATATTAACATATTGTAATTGTCGTTGACAGTGTTGACGTTCAGTTGTTCGTGGGTACGACCACGTGCATTTATCCATTTCTTACACTTCTCGAAATCCTTTTTCGGCTTTGGAAACGGTATAAATGCAATGTCAACAACTAATTTTTCTGGATATCGATTGCCCGAGATACACAATCCCAATTGACACCGTTTAGCTATATTTAATATACGTTTTTAAAGAGGAAAACAAACAAAACTCGTTGAAAAATGTGAATATCTACATTCAGCGTGTCTAGAAAATAGCGGACAGCTCGTTGGTAACTGAAGCGCCCGATTAATCGATGGCTGATTGGTCGAACGATATTTAGATACGGATTTGATTGACAGTTGGCGAGATGTCAATTTGTAGTAGACCTTTGTCTTATAATTTAATCCTTAATTTGCACCAGTCCTTCGCTGTAACTCTAAAGTGCAAGTTTTAGCAATACATTTATCTTAACAGAACAGATTTCGAAATCGTCGTTCTCAATCATGTTACACATGTAAATGTACATTTGCAAGTTGATATGAGCTGGTTTCAGCATTACTTTTTTCAGAAGTACACAGGAACCATTGCTTACATGTTTTATTCAGAGTAATGTGCAACATGAATACATCAAGTAAAGGAGTTAATATCAAGGCGGCATTGTGTGCATGTCCGCTTTTTGGACAAAGGAAAAGTGTTTACATGTTTGTTGGACTTAAAACGGTAACAACATGTTGGAATAAAGTGTCACGGTGACATTTTTTGTCGGAATAAGCGATTGTTTTCTTTTGACAAAGTTGCAGCGGTAATATTTAATATGACTGGTACTAGTTACCTTTGCGGTCACAATACTTATGGGTTTAGAATTAGTTTAACCTTTGCAATATATGGTTAAAATAAAGTGCAATATTTGTTTGAAATAAAGTGCAATATTTGTTTGAAATACATTGAAACGACATTTAACATATAACACTTGACACAACGGACAACATAATTTCCGTGTAGTTGATATGCCGTCTTCCTTTAAATAAAACACATGTGGGGAATCCCAATCCGCATTGTGCATTTGTAAACGAACGAACGAAAGGAATAATCGTTCACGCGTACAAGCGTACAAGCGTACTTGGTGTTTGAAATAAACACGCAAGTAATTATGTTTTCAACAGTGACATTGACCGTTACTGTTTGCATTTTCATTGCATGCTCATCAGCGTGCTCGACATCTTGTGTATGCATCGAAGATAAGGCAACCTGTAGAACACCAGATCC
>VMBQ01014521.1:0-14212 GCA_007657795.1 Dreissena rostriformis | reverse complement strand
CAACCTAAAACGTGTTTTGTCTTCATGATATCAAGCAGGATGATGACACGTTTGACTTCGCCATTGACGACGCTGACGTCACTCCCGATGATGACGTCAAAGGTGTTGATGACGGAAGAACGATATGTCACAGGGGAATGTGTAAAATATGCAACCGTTACCGAAAAATGACAGGTATAATAGCATTATATATGCTGCATATCCATGTTAACAATCGCGGTGTATTTGTGGCGTATTGTTCTAAATCCGAAACATTACATCTTTAGTATTTACACTATACACAAGATGTCCGTGTATTGCTGATACATAAACGCTTATAACACACCATACAATTATTGACCTTTCAGCCTGTGTGGTTGCCAAGGCAACCAGGAGAGGAATGGGCCTCGGACTGGTTGTCAACCCACCACATCCTCATGAAGGGAAGACTGAGAAATGGTAAATAAAATATCAATGATCATTTTCAGTTCTATAACTGTAAAAAAGGTCAGCTATCTTCCGGACAGTCGAGATGTATTACACATTCACATATTTTATATGACTAAATGTGTTCCATTGGTCGAGGGCATGGTCGGTGATATAAAACATATATCATTATCAATGAACTTTGAATCATATTAAAAGGACTAAATAGACTGGCATTGATACCCGTTTCTAGACGCTAGATATAACGTTCGTTCAAATGCAGATGTGACAGACCCATCTGAATCACGACAATGACGTTTTTTAAAAATAGCAATGCTTTAATGCGCATTGAATCCATTTTAAGGGAAAGATCTAGTATACTGTCAGCAGACTTCTGGAATGTAGGATGTCATAAAATACGACAGTTATTGACCAGAGAACCATACATCAAGTAATACGAAACTAACGCGTCTGTATATTGATTTGTTTAATCTCATGAAAATCGAATATTTAGGCCGTCCGATCTGCTCGCGTCACGTGCCCAGGCTCCCGGCTGTGAAGTCAGTGTGCATAGTACCCAGCCGTGTAGACACGAGGAAGCAGGCCGTTTGCGTAAACGTCACCGCTGAGGTACGACCTCTCCTCGCAATTTTTAATTGAGTCGCGCTCACAGGCTAATCAGGGACGACACTTTTCTTGTTATGATATTTTTCGTTTAAAGAAAGTCTCTTCTTAGCAAAAATCCAGTTTAGGCGGTAAGTGTCGTCCCTGATTAGCCTGTGCGGACTGCACAGGCAAATCTGTGATGACACTTTACGCACATTCATTAAACCCCTTTTTCACACAGCGGTGCTTATTGTTATTATGCAATACCGACCGATATCACGCCGTAATGGAACGCATCATGCAACACATCAACTCATGCTATATTCGATATTATATTGCAGCAAATATACCACACCATAATCAAAATTATCGTACCATGCACTTTACAACAGCTAGTTATCGCTACATATATATACCAAATACGACTGCGACACCATACCGTTCACACTGTTTACTTTGCGAATCATTCTGTGTCGTACTTATCCATAATATGTTCCACAATAATTTACAAAAGTCCAAAGTGTATAAGGTACCATAAAGGTGTATACCGTATCATAGAGTTAGAGTTTATTTCAACCTACATTAGGCTTTAAGCCCATGAGTAACATATATATTACAAAACAATATATTCATATAGTTTCAACAACACATAAAATACTAGTAGTTTTAAAATCGGAATACGATAGTTATTTTTATTTTTTCTAAGGTTCGAGACCGGAAGTTCAACCGCTCTGTCGGCTGCTTCCGAATCCCAAGAGACGACATCGAGACACTTCCGGAACTCCAAAGCGCTTTCAGTGCGTTCTTGAAGGGATTTGCGAATTCCGGTGACCCAACATCCGGTGGTGACGCAATAACTGCTGATGCGACGTTACGGTTCGAGGGACATTAATGACACGTCCAGTTTGACAGTGTGCTTTATGCAGAAAGATTTGTTCACCTTTTTGACTTTGAATATGGCTGTATGATAACAATTTAAAAATAATAAAATAAGTTTTTATACACCCCCGGTACGCAGAAAAGGGCTTTATCCTGAACGTCTGTCCTTCAATCTCTCCGTCTGTCTTTCTCTCTGTCTGTCTGTCGTAGACCAAAACTTGTCTGGGGGCGTTATAAAAAAATTCAAAAACGGATCCTCGTGCTCATGAAAGTGAGCATATGCGAATGTGTTCATGTTAGGTGATTGGTTCACCAAAGTTGTATAATTATACTTTATATGTTATTAGATTCAAAACTCGACTCAATTGGCGGAAAAATGCCCAGTTACGAAAACAAATTGTCACGAAACTCTATGCTTATATATTTTCATTTGAACTGTCAGCAATACCATTTAATTTTAATTGTATAAATATTCCCATAGATCTAATACTCATCCTAAATTTATAAAAAACAGTGAATTATTAATATTGTATTACTTCGCAAAGTGTGAACATTTTCACATTTCGTCAACAAAACCAAATTATTACAGCGACGACCTCACGCGCGCACCCCCCATTTCTTATTAGAGTACTTATTTCTTCCGTCCATGATTTGACTATGTGAGTCAGTCCTTTTTGCCGCACAGAGACTGATTGTACTACATCTCGTGGTTTAAAATAGACATTTAATGCATATATACGTATAAATATTAACAATTTGCAATACATTTTGAAGAACGATGATACTATAATATAGTGAAATTTACTCGCCAGTACACTTATAAACCCATGTTATATACCTACGTTATTATATTGTTTATTCTATTCTGAGTTTTGTTTCTATGGCACCATATCCACACTGCAAGACCGATACTATTACAAATTCCTTCGCGTAATATAAATAATAACAGTGAATTTTAATGTTAAGCAATGTTTTTATAAGCGGAGCCCCGAGGATAATTAACCTTACGTCGTCGTTTATATTCTGACCCTTAAATTGTCATCAAGATTGAGTCATAAATGTGGCTTTTAGAGTGATTTTACATGGCCACATTGTTTAATAGACGCACGTAACCGACATTCAAACTGTAAAGGTAAACAATCTGACCAAGTTTCATCATCATTAGAAGTGTGGCATCTAATGTGTAAACGAGCTAAAAGTTGACATTACAATACACACAGAGTATGCAAGACGCACGAAGCCAGGACACCAGTTTAGTATTTCCACGTTATACTCAGGTGAGCTACCAGTAACGTTGATTGTCCTTTGTCATGTAATATAGGGTAACGTCACAAACTGTTTGTTCGCAATACGAACGAAACCGGACACCAGTCATTGACTAACCAAAATTTGTGCTCATGTGAGTTAAAATTAACTGTAATTATTCATCGTGATGTCTTCGTGATGTCATATCCGGGGACGTCACAAACTGTTTGTTCGCCGAAGCCTGAACTTCCTGTAGAGCGCTGATTCTAGGGCGACCGTGTCCTCGATGAAGGCGAACGACGCCAGTTTCCGGTCTATCTCGCGGTTTATCTATGGAAATGTAAAGACAACCGTGATATTTGTTGATTTCTGTTTAAGGATGCAACTACGTGATATTTGTTGATTTCTGTTTAAGGATACAGCTATTCGTCATGCATCTACTTGGATTGAACTATATTTACATAAATGAGCATTCAGTCTTAAAGAGTGTCCTATATTCATGATGTGTTGTACGATAATTAAGGTCGAGGCAACATAGCTTGTGTACGTATTTGACCAGTAAGATGATATGAAAACAAGTTTTTAGTGTGGTTTCTTGTATCAGTTCGATCCGATACCTGTATACTAATATAATCATGCATAGCGTGCATTTTCATATAATTATATAGTTTTATTTCATATGTGGTCACATAGAATGCAAAATAATAAAGAGAATTCGAACTTATGCTTAACTATACATAGTTGCTCTTTTAATTTCAAGTTTTTGGACGATGAATAAAAACAAACGAACACGAAATATGTTTCAGTCACAAGTTTCGTATGATCTGACGTCATTTTTATAAAATACTTTAGATGTAGCTATTGTTGAATAAGTTACTTTTGAAATAAAGTACCATATTTGTAAAAAATGTTTTAAACAAATTAAAGTACAAATAAAATTAATACCTTTTGCTGTTGGGCAGAAAAGCAACAAGGAAACGAGTATCTCCTTTTTCTTGGCCTTTCGTTTGAACGATGGTAGTAGCCCCAACCATTAGCGGGTTCTGGAGTATCACGGTCGGGTTCCAGTGTCCGGCTTTTTAAGTTTCCTGTCTGCCCGTACGCATGTGCCAAAAATGTGGAATAGTTCAGCGCCTGGATTTGGTTTTTCGGGTTCACGATGATATCGTGTAGTTCTATAGGGCGGGAAATCCGGCTGAGGCCCTGGGTATGACAAACAAATATAAGAATTAGCCAAAATCCATTGATTTGTTTAAGTGCTCGTGAACATATTTATTGTTTCAATTTACTGATAAAATATAACTCGCTAGTCGATAGCACCACAAACATACGTACACATCCTCTATTTAAAGAGCTTACGGCAATAGCCAACCGACTACTACATCAATTGTGGTCATTTGCGTCATGTAAAACATGTACATATAGGTCACTGACTACATAATACCGAATATAAAATGTAGAAATTTTGAGAAGAAACATGGATATACACCACATAACTATATTATATTAAGTCGCATAAAGTACCTTCATATGAAGATTGTAAATCGTTGAATTGCGAAAACACACTGCCTATTTTAGCGTTAATTGTAATAAGTTGCATTCACTTTTTATATGCTAAGTTATTTTCAGGGGTACATTGTCACAATTGCTTAAAAATAAGGAAAAAGGCTCACCGCTGCGTGTATTTTATATTTGCCCCTCGCTCTGCGCACGCACGTGTATGCGATAACAAGAGATACAAGCAATATAGCGCCGACCAATGAGAGTACGACGGTAACTGTGACGTCACTAGCATCCGGAATGACGTCATCAGATTGGAAAGCGCTTGCAACACCTACAATATTAAAATTGTACATAGATTCATTAAGGTTTATCTAATCCTTCCATAAAATATTGCCTTCATGATAAAATGGATCTTTTTTAATCAATTCACATTTTGTAAGGTAAATGTATATTTCAGTCAGTATAGCACTGATTACGAAACTATGACAAAATGTAAGCATTACACATATCTAAACGAAAAATGATTAAGGCACTAAATTAAAACTAAGACATATGCTAACAGCTACAGCTGAGAAAAAATATTGTATGAATACTTTAATACGTGTCTTTTTCGATCAATTTTCTGTCTGACATAATTTATTATAACATATACTATAAACATTGTTTGCCACACCGGTATTATATAAGTATGTAATATCAGTGAATTACAGACAATGCAATGCGGCACTTATGTTATTTTTCGTATGTGCAATATTATATAGAATATGTAGATGCTTACATCTAAAACTTTATTTAGTATGTATGTGCAAGTTAATATTTTCGTAGAATGTTTTGAAATTTAAAAGTGCATGCATTGTATTTGAACGTATGTTAACAGCTGTATTAAAAATGCCCCCAAAATTTCTTCTTGACAAAAACGACAACAAAACCAAAGATCAAAGCTTGAGTGTAGAAGATCAATAATTAAGAACAGTTAAGAAAAGGAAGATAGTTTACTTTATTTAACTTTGCTATCGATCGAGTTGAAGTTAAATAATGTGATAAGTTGATGTAATTGTCAGTCTTACTTGTAGAATAGTCAATTGTATCATTGCTGTCGATCGTTGTTTCCTCTACATTTAACACAGTCGGTGAAGCCATTATATCTGACGTCATCGTTTCGATGGTTGTTAAGGCCGATGCACGCGAAGAGAGCTGATTCGGAAGTGGAATATTGGGTGATGTCTTTTCAGTTGGACTGTCTGGTGTGAGGTTACCGTTATAGTAAGCTATTGTTGTCGATAACATATTACTAATTTCACTACTAAGTGACGTCGTCGACGGGGTATATGGCGAAGAAACTTTAAATTCAGTTCCCGTTCTGTTGCCTGGCTGTGTCGTACTCATATAAGAGACATGTTTGTGTGTGGAAGTTGTGATGTTCGTTCCATTGTGTCGTGTCGTTCCTAATTCCGCGTCACTTTCTGTCATCTTTTTTGGAATAAAGGATGACGTCATCGGTGATGTCATTGCTATAGTAACATTGGATTCTCGCTCTGCAATGGTCAGTGCAATGTAAACCTTAAAGTATTGATCTATTAGAAAATAACCTCAAACTGGTGCGTGCTCTAAGTTTAATCTGTACTTAAACAGGTTATCATGGTAAATCACCTACATGTATTGTTTCGTTTTATGTTCCAGTTAACAGTATGGTATACAACTATAACCATTCTTATCTTCCTAACAAAGAGAGCATTTTTGCGTGTTTGTAGGCTGCATTATTGTGATTTTATAGACCAGTCACGGGATGGTATTTTCAAAATTGGTGAAACGACGTTGCCTTCTTGAATTATCGCCGAATTAGAAAATAGTTTTTAGGATAAAAATATTGGTACAATTTAACTGTTTTTTTGCAGCATTTGAAAATTTAGTCTGACAATCGATTTAGTTTAATTCCAAATTCATAAAACAAATTCGTATCATCACATATACTCATTTATTATAATATATTGAATTTTAAACACAATTAACGTATACATGTATATTCAAATAACAATGTTTGGTTTAAAAAAATATTTAAACAATTCAGATTTTTTTTCTTATGCTATCACGGATGTTATTCCAGCTCAGTTATCAACCCAACGCAAATCCAGACCCATTGTTATTAAGGGCAGCTGTTAACGCACTTTCATAGTTTAACAAACCGAGGTTATCGTGGTTTGCCAAGTGCTTTTGTGTTATTATCACGCTAAGGTTACTTTGAGTCATTTAAAGTGACAGTTGTGTGATAAGCGTACTACATATATCTTGGGTTATCAATAATCAAAAGTTGAAACACTTCTGTTACGTTCGTGATTTCAATGTGTAACTTCGTACAGACGCGCGTGTCACCGCCAGGATAGTTTCATATCACTTAAGATAATATTTTTAACATGGCGCCCAGCGTGAGGCTGTTAATTATCGCAATAATCTGAATTCTAAACACTCCAGACATAAAATGAAATTCATTTGAACGTCCAGATAAACGATCTGCGATTTTATTGTTTGTTAAGGTATCAATTATGGACATCGTCGGGGTGTCGTAAAACGGCATCTGTTTTAAATAAATCGATTTATTACCATAACAGACTTAACGGGACAATAAATTTACAACAATTGTTAACATTCATTAGGAATACTTTAAACTAATAAAACCAATCAGTCAAATCATAAATTGTGACACTGATTAATAGCTCAAAACATCTATAGATATGACGAGTGACAGTTACAAATAGGTACTACAAGTAGTTATTTTGAATGCCTTAATATCATGGTCGATGGGGATACATAATGTCTAGAACTAGTTAAACTATGAATTAATATGATCCAATCTTTTCAGTGCGTCATAATATGTGTTGACCCAAACAGAAGCAACAGCATATTGGCGATTCTTAACACAAATTATACTTACAACTTCTAATGAATACATTTATAACTCAAATAAACCAATATGTTTAATTATTAAAACAGTTACCTGTTTTATTGATTTCAATGAGGAAACCGGGGTACTCATTGATGTTATCGGAATGGAACGTCAGATTGAAAGCGTTAACGTCTAAAGATGACTTTAGTGGTAACGTCATTTTGGAACATCTCGGTTGTAACGGAAAGTCCGTGGACAGCGTTATGTAATCGCTGCTGCAAAACTGGGTATCTTCTAGACGAAAGTCGTAGAAAGTCATCAGCAATATCGCATTCGCCGGAGACGTCACGTACCAAACACAGATGACGTTGCTAGGATACGAGGACGGGTAACCAGGCGACGAAATGTTCACTGACTGTGAGAATTCTAGGTTAATCCGCCGTACACAAGCTGAAAATAACAATAGATCTAATGCCACGGTGCCTATACAACGTGACTTGTTAAGATTTGTGTTGGGAGAATAAAGCGCGACCCAGATTACATTTTTAAGGATGTCTTTTTAAATATTTCACCATTTTTAATGGGATAAAGTGGAGAGTCCTTGATAAAACTGTAATATTGGCATACGTGTTCAATCTCGGCGCTTCTTGTTCACAATCCAACAGCTGTACAAAAAGCGTCGATTAATGACAGCACTTAAAACTTGTGAACACTATTTTAACACGTGAATGTAACTTTTATTCGAAACCGCCAATTTGCCATTGTGTAGAGATTTTTCAATATCAGCTCAACTTATTTAACCTCAAGGTAAGCATTGTACTAAAAATATATTGTAACTCCGTTTTAATCAATTTTAAATCATTTTTCAGTGATACCTTTAGAGGTAAACGAACTCCTTAGTACTTTGCCCACACCGATAGACTTGATGTTAAGTTATAGCTTCTTATTCGCGGACAATGACGATATCAATCCACTATCTGATACTGTGTTTTCTTCACCTGTCCGTTCAATTGTGTTAACACTGGCGATGTGCCCATACGGGTTACAAGGTATCCGACACAAAGGTCCTTGGCGGATAACAAAAAAGAAGATCGTGTTGACTTGAATGACTTCGGTAATATTCAGGACTATGTCGTAACTCACGATATATTTTTGTAAATTTTCCGTACTTTTCCGTTGGACGCCGATGTTATTCGAGTCCGATATTACGAACACGTTAAAAAAAAAACAACATTGGCCTGATTGACGTGAACTACACGATTATATAGTACACGTTTAAATGGTTTCCTATATTCATATTCAGCAATACAATGGGATATATTTTGTCTATTTTACTCGCCTCCAGTGCGGAAAAGCTAACATTTTACATTATGTTCATACATATGAATTCATACAAAAAGCGCGTGGTCGAGTCAGTCAACAGGAGTATTTTAATAAATTAAAAATGGACATACATAATGTTCATTAATACCTGATTGGTTCTTGCTGTTTTGTTTTCATTTATGCAACTTTATACCAACTTCATCAGTAGATGTTATTTTGACGCCAATATAATTGTTTCGACAAAAGTAGTATACACCACGGAAATTAATGTACACCTGCCATATTTGTCTCCCTTTTAAATAATGTGCGCTAGTACGTCAACATTCTTTTTGGTTCACTGCAATATATTAACTCAATCATAGAAAGATCAACGAGGCCGTAAATCGCCCCTCCATCACTCAGTAGCAACACAATCATATGCACTTAGACAAACACAGGATGTTAATAGAAGTACAGGGAATAAACATTAGAAGTTCAATTTTGCAGTAAGCAATCAAGCATGTTTAAAAGAAATTGTATTTACTCATAGTTATGAGTAAATTTATTATTCTCTATTCTCAAAATACTATTAAATCCTCATCATCGTTATTTACAATATCATCATCATCCTATCAACATCATTATCATTAATGTCATCATCATCCTACTCATCGATACAAACATCATTGTTATCCTCGTTAATCTTAACTCATGTTTTCCAAACAAATAATAACCCAAAGACAAAATAGTAGTAGGTGTTTGTATTTGACAGACTTTCGACATATAAATGAAAAAAAAAATTCTTCTGACGCCCGTTTGTCTTCTATGTGCAACGGAGATCGACCTCAATTGCACCGCTCAGTTGAGGAGTCTCGAGACGCCCGTAAACCGTGCAACATCCTTGTTCATATGTCTTAAGAACTGAAACGAAACTAATTAAATTATGAAAGGCATGTTGTTATATATACTGAAACATGCACACGTGTGGCATGTGAATGGTGCTAATTTATTCATCAAAATCGGACGGTAAGTATTTACCTAAAATCAAGAGTTTTAATAACCTGATCCCCACCGATGCCCCAAGCGCACACAGGACGCCCTCAGCGCCTATCCGTCACATTAAGTTGCTTAAAATCGTATAAATTAACAAATGTGAAACATTTTTTTTAAAGAAGCTGCGATTATTTGCAAGATTTACTCACCACCACCAATCAAGAGAAGTGTACATGACTTCACGTACACCCGATACAAAAATCAGTAGTAATGAACGATTCAGGTCAAACCGCGAGCGGGATATGCAACCCCAATGCTCATTTTTCTTTCTTTTTTTTCTTTTAATGACAGGCGGACGTATGAGGACCCATGGCTCAAGACCGGTCTCTAGGCGCCTTCATCACCTCCCGAAACCTCTAATTTAAGAGAAATCTACAAATAAGCATCTATTACTATATGGTAAATATTCTTTAGCAAAACATATAAATAACACATGGTCAATCTCATTGCGCAAATTAACATAACAAACAAACATCAAAAGCATCTCGCACGCATTCCGGACATCAACAAGAAACAAACTTATCACCCCAACCATAACATCCATAAACTAATACTTAAATAAGTATTCGAGTATTATACATATAACGAAATTTTGCAACAGCTGTATTTAACCGAAATCCACATCACCAAAACGAAAAGATAAAGTAATCGTATTTAAATATAGAAAATAAGAATAACTTGTTAAATTAAACGTTTATTACATAAAAAAACAAAAATTGAGAACACTGACATTTAAACATAATAAGATTTCAATAAATATGCACGAAGAAATATCCCCAGGAAGTGGGAGTCTAAAATATGATACACATAACACAATATGAAGTGAAAGATTAAACAAAATAATCAAGAAAACTAAGCTGCTTCAGAACATACAACCATTGACTTTCACGGTAAAGGAATCGGTTCGTGTTAAAGCGGGACTGTACGATTTTGTCAAATATTTATGATTGTTTTTTAAATGTGTTAAAAATTAGTATACATATATTTCAATATAAATTAAAATAAAAGTTAAGAAAAACATGTGTCGAAAAATGCGAAATAAGCCAGATATTTAAATCTGAAAGCTTAAATGGCTGGAAGCCAAATAAGCCAGCATGTATATCATGCATGTACGATGTGAATCTAAATTTAGTTTTACGGATCAAGCCGACTGTTGACGAATGCGCAGAGTAGTTGATTTGTTTCAAAATGGCGCAGCCCATGGATTTAATCAAGCGTAAATCTAGCAGACGAAAAAACCAGATAAGACGGATAACGCTAAAAAATACGACACAAAACCAACAAAGAGTGTATATAGGCTCATGNCGGTATATACGAAATTTGAAAAAAAAGTTTACATTCATTATTTCTAGAATTAGAGTTACTAGCTTCATTTTAAATCACCACTATCTGATTGTGCGTTTTCCCTTTGGTGTGCGTCTGTTTGTTAATTTTAACTTTTCAAAATTTCTCCGCTGCATACAAGATTAACAACAGACATTATGGCGATGATATTTAACAGAGCAATGATTTAACCATGGGAACGCCCCAAACCACTTGTCGGAGACGACATCCCAACTTCAGTGCTTTCAAATGGCAGTTCTGTTCAATGGAACAATAAGTCAGTATTCCGAATTGCTTTTGTTTCACACGGCAAATCAAACTTATTGAATGATACTTGCTAACTATATAATAGCTCATTCATGCAATAATTAAATCTATAACACAGCTAACTGTGTAAAACATATATTATTATTCAAATGTATTACATACACTATATTTTAAACTTAAATACAGTATATGAATATATATATATATACAGCCATGCTTTAAAGTGTTGAACGCCTAAATATTATAAAATATCGACAGTTATAAAAAGCCGTAATCATTTCCGCTTGTGCAATCAAATTTAAATTATGTGCACCCAAATGCAGTGCACAATATTTGTGCCCACTGTTTTACGCGGTAAAGCGTATAATTAAATTTATTTTATAAAGCAAAAATAAATGCACACGTAACTTTAAATCAGGTTGCATTTATGAATATACATAGGCAGAGTACAGTTGTCAACGAATCGTATTTTACAACAACTCCATTGATTCAAAAACTCAACGTCGACATACCTTTAACGTCAACATCCAGGGATTCAACCTTCATTGGACCGGACGTGACACTCATTGCCCACACGCGCTTTCCAGCCACGAGGCACAACAGCAACAGCAAACACGTTCTCATAGTTTATACAGATTCCGTTGAAGTTTATGATATAATATGTTAACCTATGCTCCAAACTCACGGCGCTAACCACACAAACTGAGCTTCAACACCAGGCTGTGACCTTTCAACGTTTATATCGTGTCGTGGTTAAAACGATATGCAACCTTCAAGCAAATAATTCGGTTTCGATGCGGCTAGAACTTTGCGAGTTGTTTACCGCTATTTGGCAAAGTTCATAAAAGCGCGACGATTAATATACCGCCCTCTTATTCTCTTCCGCTTTCGATATGTGGTTTTGCAAAGTTAAGCATATAAAGAAAACGTTGACAATAATTGAATTGTATTTAAACTATCTTATAACTTCCGCATTTGTCGTCCAATCGATAACCCCGCATAGTTGCAAAACACTCCCCAGGTAGAATCCCCAGGTTGGTGGCGAAGTTATCTATTCATTTTATCAATACATTCCGGCGTTGAAATGTTTTATCCGCGTGCACAAAGGCATTTTAAGATACATGAATACGTTATGCTTTCTTTCGTATATCATAACGATGATTGTAGAAATCCGTTTAACTTCAAATAAATATTATTCGATTATGTTTGTTTGTATGGGTAGATTAAAACTAGGTTTGTATGTTTGATTGAACCGCAAAAAAAGTAAAGTATAAACCGAACGTGCAAACAAACTAGTATACTATGCGTTGTAATGTATGGTTATCAACTTTCTGCATATTCATTCTGTTGCAAACAAAAATGTGTAAACGATGCTTAGTACGCTATATAATGTGTAAGCCCAATATATCATGGCTATAGCCTTATCTGTAATGTTATGTTTTGTTTCTTTATATATATTGCTCTGCATCGTATAGGCGAATAGTCACGCGACTTAAATAAAAGGAAAGCGGATGCTACTATTCCTAAATTAACAGCTATTGGAATGCAAGTAATAAGGTATGGTGCAATTCAGAAACCGATTGTTTTGACTTCGCTTTCACATTTAAATTCCGATGGCTTGTCATTTCAAAGTGCTTTCTGGGTAAAGCTATGATATGCCTTGTATTTCATTACAGCGCTCTCCAGATATATGCTTTGTCTTGTTTACTTTGCATTCCATGGTCAGTATAAATATCCGTGTTCAAGGGCATCTCGAGCTGTAAAATACACGCATTAAACTTCCTTGTTGTGTATCATCGACCACAATGACACATACTTCGAATTCCGTTGATTCATAAAAGAGGTGTGTTTATTATTGTGCTCCGAGCTATGCAGGGTAGTCATGGTTTGTTTACTAATCTAACAATAAATGGTAATCATCATACATCATCGGAAAGTTTAAAACGAATCAAAACTATAACTTTTAACACAGATACACATGTAGTTGCAAACATATTTTGCTTTTGATTGAAGACAGCCGTTTAAGCTTTGAGGCGTACTCAACAATAAATAAACATAAACAATACTATCCGAAAATTAGGCCTTTAAAACTTCAACATTCACGTTTGTGGCATACGTTGTATTTAGCTCAGACGCGATTTGAAACTTTGTATCCGATTGTCCGGGATGGTCGGTAATATGCATAACGCTCATGTAATACAGTATACCAAGTTTGACGTGTTATGCGGGGTATATCGAGAAAGGAAAAGTTTAGGCCACAGCAAATTACTCTGTTGTTTGGCGAAATTAGGCCCCCAAAATTTGCGAGTATAGAGCTTTTACAAAGCAGTATATTATGCATGGATATATAACACAGCATGTGAAGGCATTAAAAACAAAACGCGCATAGTTATCTTAAGGTCAGTGCTAAGTAGCGGACTTGGTGTCCGGCTGGCAATCAGAATGACTCGGGTTCGATCTCTAATTTGACAGCGTTCTCGGGTTCGATCTCTAATTTGACAGCGTTCTCGATATCTTCTATGAAGACACTAAGTACTGGTTCTTACCAGGACACGGTTTTCATATTGTCTCGATAAGCCTCACACTTGCTATAAAATCAAGCGAAAATAAATTGTTTTAATTTAAAAGTTTTCAAATTGACGATTTGTGTCAGAAAAAAAAGCATTTTAAATGATTGGATTTAAAACCGCAACGTGCGTTATGGAGTTTGGTGGTTGTGGCTTAGTGGATGTGTTGTCCGCCTAGCAC
>VMBQ01014518.1:1707-14361 GCA_007657795.1 Dreissena rostriformis | reverse complement strand
AATACAGCATGTCCCCAGTGCTTAAAGGTTAAACAGAGTACACTTGCTCAACCTTCGGTCAACCTTTCAATTATCAACAATAGATAGGCCACATAATATGACGGATGGTGGTACACTATATATGGCCTTTATTTTAAAAAAATACAGCATGTCCCCAGTGCTTAAAGGTTAAACAGAGTACACTGGCTCAACCTTCAATCAACCTTTCACAGTTGGGTCAGTTAGAGTTTTTTTTTAAGGAAATTACAATAACACTTTTTTAAACTAGTTTAATCCCACAAAAACATTCAATTAACCGTTTGGTGACCCATCCAAAGTTTCAATTTGTTGATGTTTTTATAATGATCAAATTATCTTCCATGATATATCATTTTTTGTGTTTTCTTTTAATTTAAAACGGAGATTGAATTGGATAAAATACGATATTTGCATCCTTGATAAATGAGATGTATGATATGATGTGATACATCAAGGTTAAATGTGTTTTGTTAATAATTGTACATTAAATTGAACATTGTCATGCATGCCTTGCCAATGACCTTCATTTTTTTCGTACATTTGCGAAGAACTGCAAAGAATACTCAGATTTTGTTAAATTTTAAGTGACGATGTTAAAATTTACTTCATTTTAAATAGTACAATATGAATCGCGATTATAGTTGCTGATGTTTAACTTTTTGTTTTCAAAAACAAATGCTGGTAAATGTACGCGCGGATGCAGCTGATTGTTGTTTGTTTGCACCATAAAAGGGAATATCAAATATTAAGAAATAACGAGACACTACTGTAAAGCCTTTACTTCTGCAGTATTTCATGGTAAAATGATACACTGAGGGTGTTTGAAAATAATTTAACAACTATGTACTAGCGGTTATATTATAAAAATACTAACGATAACAAGACCTCGTTGAAATAACGACATGATAAGAAGATTGTACTTGATTCGAAGTATTTCAAGTGTGTTGACAATGCCGAAATCAGGGGTATGCAGTGGCAGTGATTTACGGAGCTACGCTGTCTGGATAGAACACTTGACAAATTTTCTTCATAATATTGCGCATTATTTATGGCAGTGTGGCGTAACAAAATATGCATAAATCATATGATTAATTGAACATAAGCGGTCGTTGAACTCGAAATGTTGTCTAAATCTTGGCATGGAGTATAGCCCAGTTCTTTCATAAAATGTGCATCGTTTTGGCATGTTAACAAAATATGCACAACTCGTATGCTTATTTGAACTCACGCGGTCGTTGAACTCACGCGGTCGTCAACCTGGTGGCATGCTCCATGTTAAACGAACACAACCTGAAAAGTGTCATATACAAGTAACAGTAAATAAAGTTAAAATTCAATCAAACGGTTGTATTATCATTTAACATGTTTTAACTGTGTTTATAACGCGGGTTGGTCGCAAGGTAAATTATTTAGCTGTTGGTTTCAACGATTGTTTTTAATAACATTTTTTTCAAACAATGTGATTAGCTCACTGGGTGCGCAGATGCACGGCTTGCACGCGGAACATTTCTCTCCGTTATTTTAACCCCGTGTAAGATTTAGAAGCAAAATCTATAAAATACATGTATTAATAAAGGTCTTTTAAATCGATTAATTATCGAGTAATATATTAAAAAACTTGTTTAAAACCAAACATAAATCGAACAAAGTTTCAGCTAGTGAATTGACTGCTAATTGCATCACCTTAATATTTGAGAACATTCAGAAAAGTAAGTTTGAACATAGCGCCTCAATGAAAATAAGCGCAAAAGTACATATTAGTAAAGCCGTTGATTTGCAGATGCAATTATTGATGATCATAACAGGCGAGTTAATGAAGGTGTTGTGATTGTGCGTTTTTTAAAGGTGTTTGAAAACGTATATGTTATCCCTAAATTAAATTTTAGTAGGTAAAATGCACACGATAATATTCACTGGTGCTGTGAAAATAATAGCATTTGGAGAATAAACAATCCTACCCCAACCCCCCAATGTTACCTGATCTCTAAAATGGAAAAAAACACTCGCCTTACGCGGCTGTTGCAACACTGCAAGCATTTGATAGTTTATGTAGCAATTACAAAATACAACGAAAACAACAGAAGCAATCCAATTATTCAATCGTTAAGCGTTTGTAAAGCTTTGTGATTTGATCATTTCGTGATAATTATAACTCATGAACGAAACTGTATTTTTAGTATNCACATGCTTTTCAACGATGAATAACAATATAACATGCATGGTATTTGCATAAAAAACAAGTAAATTGTGTATATTTTGAAAGCATAAATAAAAATTGAGTAAAAATTGTCGGTCACTCATATAGCGGAACATACGGCTGATTTTAATTTATTATTTTCTTTTAATTTTGTTTTCTATTCTCGAAAACAAATAAAACTATCAATTGTGTTGATCATTCAGTTTAAACAATTATGTTGACAAGTAGTTCCATTTAGGCAGAATGTTATGATCGAACCGTATCATTTCTTTTGAGCTAGAATGTATGGTCAGGTTCTCAATCACAGGAATTATTCAACGATCAGGCCCTTATCATAAAACATATCGCAATCAACTATCATTTTAATTATGATCAAACGATTGCTCATACCCCATTTAGATATATACACACATATATCCTCTAGTAAAATGGTAATTAGTCTATTAACCTGTGGGAATACCTTGCGTTTCAGTTCCAATTAACAGCTGCGTTGAGATTTCGAGTGATTTCAAGATAATCTTGACACGGAGTTAACTGCCTCGTTTTAAGTTACTTATATAACCATAACTTGTCGACGCGTTTTGCTTATTACGTACTTAAGATCGTTTAATATTGATTTATTGACTCTCATGAATGTCGTCTTTATGAACTCATTTGTTCTTGTTGATTATTTTTTCCCTTAGTATACATTTATAAAAACCGCAGAGTTATTGAAACTATCCTTCTAAGGTATTTATTAATTGATACATTTATTCAATTTAACAATCAAAACCAATTATTCAAATAACAGCTTTCAAGTAAACAATGTTATTTAATATATTCAACAACAGAACTGTAACATATGACATTTTTTATAAAGACCAAAGTACTTTGTTCATTTTGCATCGCGTTGTGAGACATTGTAATATGAACAATAAAACATATGGCTACTAATTCTTCATAGAGGTAAACGCAATCACTATGAAAGATAATTTTGTATCTAAACCTTACAAAAATATATAACCCACTAACAGTCGTGAGTGTGTGTGCCATCTCCGTTCCCTGCGATATAAAGGTAACATGCGCATCGTTTGAAATATTTAACACAGTTTACATCTTCAACTACATACTGCGATATAGCAAAATTAAACGCAATTGTAAACTATATTGATTTTATTTCTCAATGTTGTTTGCTATCAAGTGGAATGAACAATTAATACGCTTTACCGATAGCCACCGCGTTATTAACAATAGCACATTGTTCTCAAGTTGTAAAGGTCGAAGCAAGTTCTGATGTTTATATTTATCAATTCACAGCATTAAGTGACAAACTTCAAAACATGCCAAAATTTGTGAACAAGTCCCTTTCATACATCATGTTAAGCTTGTCAACTCGACCTAACTGGGAATTAAACTCTAAAATGACATTCATCCATCTTAATCAAGTGAACTTTAAAGGTCACTTAAACGACCTTTAAAGCCCCATTTACACTCAAAATCAACGAATATTTCGTAGACTATTTCATAAAATAAAGTTAACCCATAAAAAAAATCAGTATTCCTTATAGCAATAGCCTTTATTTAAGACCACCATATAAAGAAATTTTTATCTAAGATTAGCATAGATATTACCCTTCCTTGAAGACCCCATAGACAGAAATATTTAATTTAGAATATCATAGACATATTAATGACCCCCATATTCAGCAGATTTACTTAAGATTATTCTTTTTACATAAGCCTATATTTAAAACCCCCATAGCCAGAAATAGTAACCTAAGACTACCATATACCTCATACTATCATGTATTGCTCTAGATGTGAAACTTTACATAAGTATCTGAGATTAATATAGTTTAACTAACGTGTACCCATGACCCATTTCGTAAAGCTGTCATCTACAAGAGTAATAACGTGAAGAATTAATTCACCAAGCTGGTATGGTCTGTGGAGTGTGTAACCTTGACACATCTTTCTTAAGTTATGATCCATGAGTGTCGTCCTCTCCTGTTTCGCACAGTCTTGTCAAAATATCATTATGTAATACTTTATAGCAGGAACAACCAGCCATAAACGTAATAATAATCTGCCTAAATAACAAAAACAACAAAAAACAACAACAACAAGTCAACCAGAATAACAATCTCATCTTGAAAAATACGAAAACTAGTCGAGCAATTAGAACGATGTCATACATGTGTGTCATAGTTGAAGTTAGCTTCCCAGTGCGAGTTTATATAAGTGTCCCACAGTTATGGGTAAACCCACCGTCATTAACCGACACGCGAACTAAATAGAACAAGTACCGTAAATAAATAAATTGAAACCATGCTATGCATTAACCGTTCATGAGTAAATCAATGTTTTTTGTTTATTGTCGTGTACAGACAATTGGCCACAAGCCTGTTATTAAAGACTATCAGATGGTTACATAAATGTCTTTCTTCATTATGGTTTTGCAGTTCCGTTATCCCTATATTTGCTAAGCTACGGTCATTCTACCTTATTTTGTTGAAAGACGTTTATGATCATAATTATCTTTGGAAAACTCAAGTTTATATATGGATAACAATCAAGCAGCTTAGCTTTATTGAATTAGAAATCTCGTGCCTTTTAAAAGCAGTTGCACACATTTGAATTTTTAAAGGCCCTCTGAAGGTGAAAAATCCAATTATTATGCATAAAAAATGATCTAATTTTTACCGGATTTCAGTTACTCTTGCATAACGAATGATGCAACACAGCTTAGGTGCAACGTTGTCAAAAATTATGGAAGATATACCCGTTTCCTAATTGGAAGAAATGTTTACAACTTTGCAACTAACGTGGTGTGTAGCCTCAAAGCGGTGACGTATGCTAAAAAAAGCCGAAAGAAAATTCAATTTTAATTCTATTTTAAACAACTTTTTACTAGCAGAAAGTAACTTATTAGATCACTACAAACGTTTTAACCATTTAGGAGAGACCTACTTTGTGAGTGATACCGGAAAACGTTGAAAATCAACGATATACTTTTGGTGACCTGAGTCACTTTCACTTTCCCGAGTAAACAGCGATGCAAATAAACTGATTGTTTGTAAACACAATTTACTTGGAGGACACTGTAGTTTGAGCTCAAAACAAGTTGTATTGCTAATTTTTTATGGTAATGTCCAATAGCATATATATTTATTGTTTTTTTTGATAACCTTTATAAATAAAATATATAAAAAAATATAACAAAATGGGTAAATAATTACGGATCGTCACCTTTATAGGGCCTTTAAACTTGGAAGAAAAGTATGTCTTAAAAACTACTAATAATTTTAAAACTTCCGTTCTACTAGTGGACATTTTTAAAGTTTTGTATGTTATTTTATATAAATTGTCTAAAAAAACGGCATAATTATAAGGGGGACATATCGGGTGCAAGAACCATGTCGCTGACTTAACCCATTTATGCATAGTGGACTCTCCCATCCTTCTAAATTGGTTCAATTTATTACCAAAATTGGGGATGTCTAGTATTTTTATTTCTATATTTAGAATATTTCTTACAGAAATTCCTTTCAGCAAACAGCGCAGACCCTGATGAGACGCCGCATCGTGCGGCGTCTCATCTGGGTCTACGCTGTTTGCCAAGGCCTTTTCTCTAGACGCTAGGCATAAATGGGTCAAAAGTTAATGTTACGGTCGGTACTTAGAGTTTGTACATATGCCTTTTTATGGATAGTAATAGTTCAAGTTCGTATGCGGTAAATAACTTTGTCGTGTATGATGGGAAATGAAAACATATTGACACGAAGAATACTATCAATCGTGTGATTCAACCATTTCGGTCATTTCAATATCAAGGTCGCATTGAACATTTATAGTTTTCACTTATTCCTCATATTGCTGAAGTTTTAGTACAAGCTTATGTCCGGCCCAGAACTTTTTCTTGCATAAATTTATTTCAAATAAATTGTCACAAATTATCGTCATATCAAAAAAATATATATTTGTACAAAACCATTGTGCTTGTTTAAAAGTCAATGTCACAACTGACACTTTGAGTTTTCGAATATTCCTTATATGTATATTGAAAGTACATGTTTTTGTCCGGCCTATAACTTTGACATGCATAATGTCATTTTGAAAGTTTCAATTAGGAATTGCATTCCCGAAACTGTTTTCTTGCGTAACAACTAGAACACTTCTTATACAAGCAAATCACGTTATCGTTACATAAAAAACTTATGTAAGCACATTTATGTATGGTTTATATTTTTATTCTTAAGAGCACTATCAATTACAAAGCAACTATAAAGTCAGTACCAATAAAAAAAATCAAGATTAAATGAATGAACCACCCCAAGAAGTAATCAAGCCTTTGCTACGAAAATGGAAATTAATTGCATCTTAGTTAAATAACAGAAGTTATTTGTTATACGAGACACTTATAGTCAAATAACATTTTGAAACATAACGGCACACAAATAATTCTCATATAAAGTCAATTTGTTGCGTGCAACAGCACTTATGATCACTGAAACGTAAAGGACACCTAGGACAATTGAAGTTTCGCATAGTCCTCATATGGTTTTACTTAAAGTAGATGCTCTCGTTACTGTCGATTCTATTTATATATAGTTAGCATCAACCCTTTAAGACGATATGTATACTATTTTACACCAGCTGTGGCAAATGTCACATTCTACTCTAAGCTGTGTGTGACGAAGCAGTTGAAAAGGTCTGGTATAAGCATACTGTGTTACGTTATGAGACTAATTCTGTCCTACAACGCTTACTTCTGTTCCCAAAGACATACGGGGGTCATCAATGATCTTCGGACAAACAGGTATTGTTGGTTAAATATAAAGGAAATAACAAATTCTTCTTCCTCGCCGTGTATAGTATATTTGAGAAACCAATACTATTATGAGCACTTGAGGATTCTCTTTGATAATGCTGCTTGTCAATGTATTGGAACACGAAATATGCGCATGTCCATTTTACATGATGCTTCAGATAAAGTGGCATAGCATTCGACAGATCGTTCTCAGAAACGAAAACATTTTCGAACGCCAATAACCCCGAGTAAAATCATTTGATTCAAACGATAACATGCACTTGTCCAACCTTTACGGATACTGCATATAACATTCCATCTCATTCCAATCATTATGATCCTAAGCTATTGTGCGGAAACAAAAAATGCATTGGAACCTGTCATTTTATTAATAAAAATGCGACAACCCCATGAAAAGTGATTGGAGAGCAATTACCGGAAAATATGTGCATATCCACAGCGATACTGCATGTAAAGTAACATTAAATGCAGGTAATAAGTGTTCGAGATGTCGCACGGGAACGAAGTATGTGACTTAGGGGAAGACGGATAGATGGACTGACGGACGGTCAAACATCTTTTATGACAGAAAAGAGTAAAGAGGACAATGTTTTCACACCCCATCAAATCAATTGCATCAAAATTTGAATTTAGACGGTCGGAACATGCGGCGGCTATGCCCACTCTCTCTTTTGTGAATCATACAAAAACGGATCCGTAACTATAATACAGGTCAGCAGACATGCAACCCATTTTTATAAATGCTATAAATACTTAAAATTTAATGCTGGTTTAATAAACACCACAATTGTAACGCAATTTACTGGTGTTTATTGGGACAACTAAATGAGATTGTAAATTTTAACTACGAAATGAGGTTTATCATAAATTATCAAAAGAGTTTCAAAGCAAAGACAAACACATGCAGATAACTGCGGTAAATTTATATCATTTTTTTAAATACCTGTTTGTGTAGGGATAATGATCGGGTTGATTTAATTGATGTTAGGGTTGTCAGTTTTGCGCAATTGTTGGTACATGCGCTTCTCACTTCTGCGACCCATGTTCAATCCCCGTTCCCGGTGCATGTGAGTTTGTTAGGTGGTCAACATACCGGACAGTTGGGTGTTCCCCGGGACCTCCGGTTTTCCCCCACAGCATAACACCACACCAAAATTGAATAACTTTTAGTAAAATCTAAACAGTTGAAAATTTCAGCTATTGCAGCTATAATTCAAAATTCGTACCAACTTTCGTGAGTCTAGTAAGCAAATTAGGTAGAAGTGCTGGGACACACTCCTTGTTTTCACATAGTGCAGCCTCTGGCCCGGAAGGACCTTGTACACTCAAAATACACACACAATCTTCATTATACTTTGTTTCGTTTGGAACATAAATTATCTGTTCTAAACCTTTCACTGCTTTACAAATCCCCCTAAACGATTGATTTATGTAACGGGAAAATTGATATCCGTATTTTACGCGCACTGACATAAAAGTTTTAATTCAGGATTGTTCTGCCGTAAGTTTATGTTTGCATAATAATAAGAACACTTCTTATATAAGCAAACGAGTTATCGTTACATAATTGTTTTATATAAGCACATTCTTTTTCATTCGTAAAAGAACGCCCAATTACAAGACAGCTACAAAAGGTTTACATCGCGTTTAGTCAGTTCACATAAAGATAGATTTAAAGATAAATGTGAATGAACCACCACATGCGGTTATCAAGCCCACACAAGGAGCGTGGACATAAATAGCAGATTCAATGTCAGTTAAATAATGATGTGATTTTTTACATAAGATACTTGTAGTCAAATTACATTTTGCAACATTCCAAATTTATAATGTTGACGTTTCTTATTTTACATGATCTACTTTTTTTTGTCCACGAAGAAAAATAAAAAGGCAAATTGTTTCAATTAAACATTCATGCATGCACTATATAGATACCGGTTTAGTTAGTTAAAAACTGGTCGCAGATTTTAACAATAAATCTTAATAAATCACATGGAGTTAAAAAAAAATTGGTCATATAAATAAATAGGCATTTAGTCGTATCACATATGCAAGATTGAATTAAGACAAAAATACCATTTTTCAAAAAAGCAACAGAAATACCAGGTAATATGGCGCTAAACATCAAATTGACTATCTGGCGCTATACCCTCGAAAAGTTTAATGACGTGTTAGAACAGTTTGCGCATAACGAAACCTCACACTGNCTCCAAAGATATGCGCAAACATTTAAAAATAGGGTACAATTGATATAATTTTTAATACGAATTTAAAAAATAATAAGCGGAAACAATAAATAACATCGACATTTTCAATATCCCACAAATTAGATCAATTAAAATAGGAGCAACCATAGACTCAAACAAATGTAATTGCATAACTAAGGCAAAACAGATTTTTCTTTCCTTTGTTATCGAAAACAATTTTCGATATGATTAATAAACAAGATTTATCTATGTTGTACTATATCTAACATTATATGAGCACATACCTGAGGATTAAATAATGATTTACTGGCATGCAAGCTTTGCTATGCGACGGTTCACAATGATAAATAACCCGGTTAATGTAACCCTATCTGCATAATGACAAAAGCACACTATATAATACGGTTTTCTCTTTACATTACTATGCTATTTGACCCAAAACAGGATTGGTTTGACCGGGTATCTAAGGATTGTTTCAAATAATATATTGCTAACGCAAGGTTCCAATTGTCATACAGCGAGACACAAAACAAATGCACTAGACAATACACACACGTACACAACACACGCTCAAACTGAAAATAACTGGGGTCACCTCTTTGAAACGGTCAATCCAAAAGCACTGGGGGCGGGGTTTAAACCGGATTCAAGGAGCTCCGAACTTCACACTTTGCCCACAATTATTCATAAAACTGTTAATGGTATTCAAACATTAACCTCATATCATCGCAATTATAATAAAATAGCCATGAAAGCAATTATTATTAGGATTTATTATATGCTTTCCGGTGGTTTATAGAGAAATATCAGTGAAATAAAACTCGTATTTCACTGTTTCAAACAGTGTAAAATAACAGTAAAAAATATCGATATCTTTCACTGTTTCAGTTTGATACTGGAACTACTTCTCCAATAACCACATGGAGAGCCTCCACTTTCAATTCTCATTCAACGGAGACTACTCTACTTGAACCTTAAACACACATTTACCTCCCTTATAACTGTGAGTTTAGTTGTATACACAAATTACTACTCCAGTATATGGAACACTATTAATTTCATTTTATCAATTTAATTGAACTATTGTTTGTTCTAATATTAAATGTATAAAGTATTTAATTTGAAATAGATATATGTTGGATAAACCATTGATGTTAATACACTTTTACAAGTTCTTTGTGCGTTCTAAAAATTGGGGCACCCCACGGGGCAACTTTATGAGGCAAATTGGGAAAATTAACAAAACTACAAAAATAAAAAGAAAGAACATTTGTTCTATTCGATGGAATATCGTGGAATATCGTGATCATAGAAAAAATATATTTTCTATGATCACTCGTGAATTAAAATCAATATTCCACCGAATCCAATGATTATCCTCTATGTATGTTAACAGGTAACTCATAGTTCAGTGTGCTCAAACCTAGACGAAGACGTCAGATGTACATCTGTTATTTTTCGGTGCCCATATTGTAAAAAATAGGACAGCTTGTGCGTTGTCTGTTTGTAAGTTTGCATGTGTGGCTAGCCACCGATGATGCGTTACGTGCGGAGTTTGAAATAGAATTTCCGACAAGGATTGTTGAGGGCAGAAATAAAGATCCTTACTGCAGAGTTTTTGTGGTGATTGATGTGTGTGTGTGTGTGTTTGTGTGGGACATATAGTGTCCGGCTAATAAATGAGATTTTGAAATAAATTTGGCACAAATGATCATCACATCATAGCGACGTGTTGCATGCAACGACCATGCTGCATCGAGGTCAAGGTCACAGTGGAGTTTTTACTTATGCTTTACATGAATATCTTGAAAGTACATGTTTGTGTTCGGCTCATAATTTTGTCTTGCAGTGTGTTTTTTTAAAGTAAATAGGCACAACTGATCACCATATTGAGACGACGCGTCGCGTGCAATTTCCATGTCGCTCGTTCAAAGGTCAAGGTCACAGTGGACAATCGGAGTTTGTGTATATTCCTTATGTAAATGAATTGAAGTAACATGTTCGTGTTTGATATGAAAATCATATCAAGACGACGTGTAGAGCGGAACAAGCTAGTTTTGGGAAGACTGAAAGCGTATCATAATCAATGTACTCGTATCTCATCATTAAAAAAATGTTACAAAAAACGTTTTGTTATTATTTCATTAAATCGATCAAAGCGTGTCACTATAAATGTAGTGTAATCTCACAATTATCTAAATCAACGTTTATCCCAATAAATATAGTGTTATCTTATTACATTGATCAAAGTGTATCATAGTAAATACACTGTTATCTCATCATTTAATTGATCAAAATTCATCACAGTAAATGTAGTGTTATCCTAAGATAAATCGGTCAAAGGGTATCATAGTAAATGCACTATTATCTCATCAAACATTGATCAAAGTGTATCACAATGTATGTACTGTTATCTAATCACATGCACAGACGCAACTAAATACAGATATGGTAAACATTTAAAACATGTAATTTATGATTACAAATTTAACACGTTTCAGGTTAATATTGGTAAGCTATAACTATCCAAATGTATGTTCAAGGTTTAAATAGATCACTCAACCACTCACCGTGCTTGAATTCCAAAAATATTCGAAAAAAATTGAAAGAAACGTTCCGACAATTTCTTTCATTGTAATTGCTTAACCATTAAGTTTTAAGATAATAACGGCAACTATTTTTGAAAGACATTACTACTTTTAGCTCGTTAACACAGTTGTGGCTCAATCTTGATCAACCATGGCCATAATGTAAATATTGACAATATCAAAGCCATTTTTGAATCTGGGTCAAATGGTGTCCAAACCATGTCACTAAAAAATGTTTAACAATTAAGTCAATATATAAACAACTTGTAGCTCGTCACCGCCCTTAAGGCCACATTCTTGGTGCAATCTTAATGAAACTTCTTCCAACTGTTTATCTTGACAATATTCAGGATATGTTCGGCTCTGGGTCATATGGGTCCAAAAACTTTGTCGCCAGGTTAAATCTGAGCGAAACCATGGTACCACTTTGGAAGCCACTTTTACGTAGTCAGAATGATAACCTCGACACAATTAAGACCACATTCAAATCCTGAAGAAACATTTATGACCTTATATTGCTGAACCTTTGTCAGAATATGCATTTTGAGAAAACCTAAGACAAGTTTGAATCTGTGTTGAGAATGCCCAAAACCTAGGTCACCAAATCAGATCTTAGAAACGCCTTGTTTCCATTTAAGAAGCAGCAATTGTGACTCAATGGTAATGAACCTAGGTCAGAACTATGAAGCTCTCTTAAAAATTAAGACCACAGTGATAATATGCAATAACCATGACGTTGTGAACGTGTAATACATCATGTCGCTCGCTTAAAGATCGCCAATGACACACGCAGATTGTTCATCGCCAATATATTTTTAAACTGATAGAATCGTA
>VMBQ01014517.1:0-13854 GCA_007657795.1 Dreissena rostriformis | reverse complement strand
AGCAGAAGCAGCAGCAGCAGCAGCAGCAGCAGCAGCAGCAGCTAAATAGCTAAATAGCTAAATAGCTCCAGTATAAAACAAGAAGAAAAAGTAAATAAAGAAAAAAAGTAATCCACACCGGGACTCGTACCACTGACCCTTGGAGTAAAAGTCTTGCAATCATTGTTATGTCACAAAATATAACGATAACAATAGAACTCTCCAAATTGTTCAATCGTTTCGCGTCTGTAACGCTTTATAAGTTTCAAGTTTTAGATCTAGAGTGACCTCCCCTGTAATACTAACATGAAAAATCTTGCTCGTCTTTAAAGAATATTTATTTATGTTAATAGTGATAATTCAAATTTTTGATACGTCGATTGGAAACAACACTCGGTAACCATTGTTGAACATTTTAACTTACTTAGATATAAGACAATAATCAGAAATAAGACTTTGAATATGTCGTTCATAGTGTAGCTTGTTACACGGGTGGGCGACGCCATTTTTGTTCATGTAAGATTGGATACGTGATCGATAAAAGCACGAGGACATATGTTTACGTAATGTGATAAAGTGAACATACACGGACTACACGGGCTACACGGACTATCGCCAATTTTAGTAACTGTACTGAGCAAAATAAATATGGGAAGCGTCAAACAAATAGTTAGTCAACTCGACTCGCCAGAAATCGAAGATGTAAATAAGAAACGAAAAGCAGCGAGTTACAGTTAAGCTGACCTGAGTGTAGTAGTAGGCAAAAAAGAACAAACGAAATCGAAGCAACGTGAAAAGAAATCGAAAATAAATCCAGTAAATGAGGTCAATGGATCGTTGAACAGAGTGATACGGAGGTTGAAGCTGAAAGCAATTGGATGAGAACAGGGTTGGTGGAAATCAACAAAAAAACTCAGTCATGTGCTGACCAAGAATGATAGTGGGCTGAAAAGCATGATGAGAGAACTAGTTTACAAGATGCAAGAGGAATTGTTAAATTCAGTTATACATAAAATCGAAACACTTGAATGCAGTATTTTGAAAATGACAAGCTCGCTAACGAAGTTAAAAGACAAGAAGAAAAATTAAATAACGAAAAAGATGAAAAACAGCAATTAAAACTTGAAATGATAAAACAACAATTGACCAATGAGGAAAAATTAAACGAACTGAAGCAGTACAGCAGACGTTACAACATACGGCTATCTGGCTGTGTAGATAAAGAAAAAGAAACGGCTGAAGAATTTGTGGACGTAGTATTGAAAATAGTTAATGAAAAAATGCCGACAATAAAATTAGTCAAAGAAAACATTGATATTGCACACAGAGTAGGACAGTTTGATAAAAACAAACTCCGACAAATTATTGTAAAGCTACAATCCCGGATGAAGAAGACCCAAATAATGCGCGAAAAAATGAACCTAAAGGGTGAGAACCTGTTCATTAACGAAGACCTGACAAGATTTAACTAAAAGGTGTTCCGAAGTGTTCGACTGAAAAGGAGAGACCTCATAGAATCGACATGGACCCATGAAGGCAGCATAAAATATAGAGACAATCAACCACGTACACACACTCCACTTTAGTAACTTCAAATACTGGTTGAAGCTACCATGGTCACAGAATACCACAAACTAGTTAAAGACTATGTACAAACATACGTGTTTCTCTGGTTGAGAAATAAAATGCCTGAACTTTTTTCCGCAGTATACACGAATGTGAGTCAAAAGCTAGACAGGTCAGGGTGTGTGTAAAATGGGAAACATTCAAAACGTTTTAATGAAGTATTGTAATTAAGACGACAAATAATGTCAAATATTTTAATTAAATGTAAGCTTTTTAAAAAACACTTTGCAAACCCTTTATTCGTTAGATGTTTAATATCAAGGTACATCAACTGTACAAGTATACACTAGGTCGAAATTTACATACTATACTTGCATTACGAGGCGAACTACACAGCTTTTTTTAACATATAAATCAGAAGTGTGTGTTTCTTTTTTTTTAATGATTACACTAAATAAAAGCATATATATTTCATGCACAGTAATAAATGGTAACACACCTGAAAGCACGTATGATTGGTAAATTGTAATTAAACAAACAGTTCTCATGAGTGGAAATATCCAAAAAGCACATTCTCATACTGTGTTCTGCACCATTGCTTAAGTTGTTGTAACATTTTCTTTATATATGTAACTATATCAAATATCAAATGCGTTATACACTCTGCTTAAGAAACTCAGCATGATACTATGTCTACATGTATTGCATTTTATTTTCTATGATTAATTGTTATTTTTGATGTTTATTATGCACAGCGTAACTTATGCCATCAACTTAGTACGTGTACATACGATGTTTCAATATCGTAATGTTATACCATATTTTAACAGAAAAAACAACACGCAATTAAAATAAGGTTGGATTAGCTCGAAAACGAGTACAGAACACATATTTAAAAAACAAATATTTCAACGACATTGGCACTACTATTACATTTTTGTTTTTGTTCATATTAACAATTTATAATTACACATAAATTGATTGAAATACATAGCTGGAAAAATATTATTGTATCAATAAACAAAATCCAGCATCTGCTTATACAGTTAATACTTACATGTATAGAACGAATAAATAGTAATGGGTCGCTAACACCCATTTTTGAACGATTCTTTTTTATAATAAAAACACGTCATTTTTGTTTTTAAATCATTTTGTTAGCACTAAAATATGAATCTTTTGATACATTTGAATGACTGGAAGCTATCTGACTGAATTATATCAAACTGCTATAAAATAACATGGAAACAATACTATAATCAATGAATGTTAAAGATTTAGGTAATGAAACAAAAGCGAAATCAAGTTTTCGAATGGTTAAAGAATAATAAATTTGCGTTGAACATATTACAAGAAACACATTCAACCAAAAGCAGTGTAGAATCATGGGAACGGGAGTGGAACGGAAGTCCTTTTTAGTGGCACGAAATCAAACAGCGAAGCAGTAGCAATCCTAATTAACGATAAAATGCCAGTAACAATATTTAACTACAACGAAATTATACCGCGTCGTCATCAGGCCTTAATACTAGAAATAAATGAACAGTGACGACACTCTTCTTTTCATTTTTTTCGGCGATGATCTTATTCATTGGGTTAAGCTGTTTTACCATGATATAAGTATTATTATTATGAACAATGGCTACACGTCGGAAAGTTTTAAAATTAAAAATGGGGTTAGGCAAGGCTGTCCTCTCTCATCGTCACTGTTTGTAATATGCAGCGAAAAACTGTCTAATTATATTGAACAAGACCAGAACATTAGGGGTATTGTCGTGAATAATGTAGAAAAAAACAGTCGTTCTTCGCAGACGACGCCACCTTTTTTTAACAACGGTGCACAAAATTCATTTAAAAATCTGGTCAATACAATAACACAATTTGGGCATACTTCTGGTTTAAACCTTAACAATTCAAAATCAACAGTTTTAAGAGTAGGGCTATTCAAGAATACTACAATCCGGTTTTGCCATGATCACAAATTATTTGAAAATAACGATAATCTCGAACATTTTAATATAATTTATCGGACATTACGTGACAGTCAGTTTTGAGCTTCCAGCCTTTCTTTTTTTTCTTTCTTACTTTTACTTTTGCCTTTGTTTTTATTTTAATTTTCGTATTGCAAAAAAAACAATAATTAATTACCAATTGTTTAACCACAATTATCGCGTATTTCAATGCAGATTAAATATATTTTTAATAAAAAAATAAGAACAAAATCATTCCATTTTACGTGCATATACGCCAATAAATTACATTGTTATCTTCTTGAATGAAAAAATGTTTACCATGTATGTACATGTATAATGATTTTTTTTTTGTGATATTAAATAAAATAAAATTAAAAAAAAATAAAATCGTCAAAAGATGCATATAATGGATATTTTGGAGCATGGTAAATGTTCAGTTTTACTGTTTCCTCGCAAATATCATAATTACAACGAAAATGTGAAGATCTGAAACTCTTTTTTTTTCAATTTTGTCAATTTACCAAAACGTGAACAAGTCCCTTTAATAGCCTAATAGAGGATTTGTATTGACATATTCGGAAATGCGAACGAAAATATATAATCGACAAATTGAACGGATTGTAAAGAAATGACGTCCAATATAAACGACCTAAATACATTTCTGTTTTAACACACAACCAAAAACAATCGGTTTTTAGTAGATTATCGATTTTGCGCAATTTCTTCAGTCGATAATGTTTTCAGTACGCGAAATGATTACTAACGACTGATCACGAAAAAGCAAATGGGCCTTTACTGAAAATGCTTTTGGTCCGTATAAATATATCATTTTTTAAATTGGATATTTTAGAGAATCGCTTCAAGTTACACATTACTAAATCCCGATCGTTTATTTACATTGTATTCATTTATACGAAAATATATATGTATTCATTAATTTTCTGTAAAATCAGTTAACATGACCTAGTACATCTAATATTGTGTATTGATCAGTAGTGTAAACACACACACGCACACATGCACGCATAAACGCACACATGCACGCACACACACACGCAGACACGCACACACACACACACATAAACATATTAAATTAAACTCTTGCGCAACACCAACAAATAAAAACATATAGAAAACTAAATATGTTCGTAATTTATGCTAACCGTTCAGAAATCCCTGATCAGTAATTTTGAGCGTTTATAGAAAAGGAGATCCAATTTTAATCTTGATGAACTAAGTAGGCTTTCGAACATTTTTTCCATTGTCTGATCGTGTATCGTGCGTATTTTCAAATCTACCATTTGAGTATTGGGTTAATCTTTTCGGCGCAGCTGTCTAACTCAGGGTATGACCTTTCCAAAATGACAATTGAACGTCGGAAAAATCCAACCATGAGAGCCGAATAAAAAATGCCTAAAATCGTGCCGGCTGATTTGGGAGAATACTTTCAAAACCTTTGCAACATATTTTTTTTAGATGAACTGACAACGAGATGTATATCAGACCGATCCCTTACGGTGGTTTATGGTTTATGACTACTTAAGACACGACACGAAACCCTTTGTCACTGGCAAAACCTTTTGAAATAGTTCGAAAAAAAGGAAGTCATAAAATTCAGGCACAAAAACACTCAAACTAAATTGGATGTGAACGGTTCTGGCGAGATGAGATCTGATAATCGGCTTTAAACCCCAATACTTTGCAATACCCGCTCCAAGGCGGTTACATGTTTATTCATGTTTGTATGTTCGATTTTATGTTGGGTCTTTTTGTTTTGGGATGTGTGAGACTCTTCAATGTTGTAATATATTATGTTTAGGAGTTACATTATTACTATATAGTTCAGCTGTTAGAATAAGAGATAAGTTGCGTTACGCGAGTGTCATCTGTTGATGAATTTTCCATTAGTTAGATTGATAACTTATATTTATTAACACAATTATTGTTTAGTTAGATTGATAACTTATATTTATTAACACAATTATTGTGTGTAACATTAGAGCTATTAGTAATTTGTGTTATAATTATTGATAGTGAATCTGTTTTCTTAAATTACATCTAAAACTCGACATAAAGTTTAGATATATAGAAACATGATCCCGTTTGTAAAGTGACCGCGATGTTATCGTAGCATCGATAGCAACCACACACATTAACTAAAATATTATATTAAGCATTTTATTCATGAATGGACAAGTTTGTATTGTTTGTCTGCATAAGAAAATGTATCATCAATATTGTTTTATACTTGTATGGAACTGCTGCACTTGATGAGTTCAGCTATAACTTGTAAACACATACAATCTAGACATGCAATTGTACGCCGTTAAATACTGCTTCTGCATGATATTCGACGACACATGCATGTTTTAACGAAGTTTTCTGTCACATTATAATGCTTTTCTTCAGAACGCATCGTTTTAAATGAGACATTACAAAAGTGACTATTTGTTTAGAATATAGATATACGTTTACTGTATACAAATTAGTTGCAGAGAAAAACGAGAATTTAGGTATAACGTAAGCGACAAGTTGGAAGTTACAAGCAAGAACTGCCACACATGTATAATGGGCGTGGTCAAAAAGCACGATGCTTTCCCTGTGAAGTATGTGTATTGAAATACTGAAATGCCCACTATGAGCGAAATCTTCGTGTGTCTGATCAAGTAATCTAATTAATTTTCTATATTTCTAATAATCGAAAGTCAAAGAATTTGGAAAATATGCATGTTCCATTAATGGGTCAATTATTCCAATACAAATATTTATCGTATTGAGGGTTCATGATAATATCGATTGGAGTGAGATAGCGTTTCCCTTGTGTTTTCAATATAAGTTTTAACAAAGATGATGAACGTATTCATTTTTATAAAATTTGACAAACGAAGCCATTCATTTGAAAAGTCTTTGAAAAAAGGTTATCCAACAACATCATATACGGATAATTAATGAACAACTTCATTTGCAAGGATTCGACCGGTTTTCTTGCATTCCCAGATGAAAATGCTTCAGCTTTACGAATTTCATATAAGGACAACAGTTTAACACCATGGATCCCAACGGTCGCTCTTTTAAGGTGCTTGTTTAAAAAACTTTACTCTGAAGTTCCTGATCCTGATTGCATGATTGAAAGTACGTAAAAGGATCGCACGTAATCGTTCATAGACCGCTGCTGCATCCTATATGTTGGTTAGGTTCTTGTCACATACCATCACGTCTATGGCGTTTCATTACTGGGCCATCGTGTTTGTTATAACTTTTGCATTCGACTTTGCGACGGTCACCAGGTGCACATTCCAACCTTCTACCAAACTGATGTTACGATCGCACTTACATGCTGCTTTTGTGAAAATGAAATATGGTATCGTTTATAAGGTCTCGTAAGATGCCGGATGTTTGATGTCATCAAACAAACCTCCAAGATAAGGCACTGTTACGAGTACATCATCTTGAGGTTGCTTTCGGATTAAGGACCATGTTTTAACATTACTTTCAGTATTACCCACAATTATCGAAAACCAAGAAATACTACGTTATAGAATAAGTAATAGGAAATCAACTGAATCATGACCACCTTGCACTGCCGTAAATTCGGTAATAATCTTTCTTACAGCAACTAGCTCACAGACGATGGCAAAATGATATACACAAGAATTACATATATTTATATTAGAATGAATAAATTATATTAAATCAAGCGAATAAACATTCGTAACTAATCGAAATCGCTATACCAATTACACGTATGTTACGTTTTTTTAGTGATAATTAAGACAATCCACGTATTAATTACATGGCATTTAACATACGATACAAAGTTCTAAAGCATGAATGTCCAATGTATTATAGATTTGCTAGTTATTAAAACGAATGAAACTTTTCCAAAAATGCGAAACTGTGAACTAGTCTCTGTAATACCACAGTATGAACTATAATTCGAAACTGTTGTATTAACTCATCATGCGGATTTGTTTTGCTAACTTCTTACGACCATCATCATCATGCTTTATCATGTATTACTGAATCGACATATAATACCAATTAAACAATTAAATTTGTAAAGAAACAAAATTGTTAATCGTCTACGGCTTTATTCGCAAACACAATTAGAAGTCTTCCCATGTTAACTTTAAATTATAATGACAAACAATTATACGGATTCACGTTTTAGTTCACATTTGTCGATATAACAAGAAAACTGGCGATTATATTTCCAAAATAAATATTATTATTTATTATTGTAATATATTATTGTATTGTTCGGCTTGATAAAGCACTTGTAAAACTTCTGTTTATTTAACTTCCGCCCTCTTTTTTGTTGATATTTAAACAATGCAGATAAAAAGAGCTTAACGCAGGTAGATTTGACTTTATCCGACATGTCAACTAACATTCCCATAGAATACTTCATTCGGTCTTCAGCAAGTTGCAATATGATCCCAAAGAAAAGTTTGAAGTTTTGATTCAATATCTGTAAATGAAGTTAGAGTTGCACTTGTTGCACGCAATATTTAACAAGATTGTCATCTTAGACGTAAACATAAACCGAATTTTGGTCAAATTTATAACACTTGATCGGTGACGGTTTATAAAGACTCTGATCACAAATGTAAATTTGTATCTAAATATATGAAGTCGAGATATAGAGTTGTTGCACGGAAACCTTAATCTGCCTTTCTTAAAATAAAAATGAAGCAAGTTGCAGATCACTGTCATTTGCCATTGTCAGAAAACACCAATGATGATCCTTAAGAAATGTATGAAGTGTCAATTAAATATTCGTAGTTGTTATAGAGATGTTTACTTGTTGAATGAAAACCGTAACCATAACCTTAAAGCCCCTATCACGCTCAAAATCAACGAATATTTCGAGTAATATATCGTTAAAAAAGTTAACACATAAATGATCAGTTTTCCTTTTAGCAATAGCTACAATTTCAACGCTAGATGTGGTCTGGTAACATAGATTTAACAAGATATAAAATGCTATTGTTATGCCCCCGGTAGGGTGGCATATCGTGATCGCACTGTCCGTCTGTCCGTCCGTCTGTCTGTCTGAAATTCCGTCACACTTTGCGTTTAGGTTTAGAAAAATGCTCTTTACTTCTATGTCCCTTGAGATATAACCTTCATATTTGGTATGCATGTGTATATGGACAAGGCCTTTCCATACGCACACAAAATTTGACCCCTGTGACCTTGATCTTGAAGTAAGGGTCTGCGTTTAGGTTTCAAAATCTGCGTTTAGGTTTCGAAAAATGCTCATAACTTCTATGTCCCTTGAGATATAACCTTCATATTTGGTATGCATGTGTATATGGACAAGGCCTCTCCATACGCACAAAAATTTTGACCGTCCGTCTGTCCGTCCGTCCGTCCGTCCGTCTGTGTGTCCGTCCGAAAACTTTAACGTTGGTCATAACTTTTGCAATATTGAAGATAGCAACTTGATATTTAGCATGCATGTGCATCTCATGAAGCTGCACATTTTGAGTGGTGAAAGGTCAAGGTCATCCATCAAGGTCAAAGGTCAACAAAAAAATATAAAAAAGTGCATGTGCATCTCATGGAGCTGCACATTTTGAGTGGTGAAAGGTCAAGGTAAAGGTCATCCTTCAAGGTCAAATGTATTATTTTTTTCAAAGCGTCGCAGTAGGGGGCATTGTGTTACTGACAAACACATCTCTTGTTTATTTTGTGTGTGGCACAATATAATCCATTTTAATTTCCCGCAACGATATCTATTCATACGACACTCGAACAGTAAATTGGTTCATGAACATGTGTTAAATAAATTGTATCCCAAAAAAAAAAACACACATTTTGTATCGTGTTAAATATATGTTACTAGAGCACATTTAGCGTTGACATTTTGGCTATTGCTATAAGTAACACTGATTGTGTATGCGTTAAATTTATTATTCGAAATATCTTATACATATGACATATTCGTTGATTTTAAGCCTTATAGGGGCTTTAAGATTATCGTGCAAGCAAGCCTAAACCTTATCATTATAAGTACCAACAGGGGCGCAATTCTGCTAAAAGGCTGGTCACAGTTATGCTTTCTGTAAAAATCAAGAGTTTGGGAACTATGTTTGCATTCATTGAATAAAGTAAAATATATTTAATATATATATTATATTGTAAATATATTTAATCATTCGAAAGTCTATTAATTGATTAGTCAACCTTTGCCAAGTGTAATCAAACATTTAAAAAAAGGAGATGAATGCATGTGCGCACAGGGACGCCACTTGCCGCTCTTCTTAGCAAAATTCTAGTTCAGGCGAAAAGTGTCATTCCTGATAAGCCTGTGCGGACTGCACAGGTTATTCTGGGACGACACTCTCCGCACATGCATTAAACCCCCTTTTCACACAGCGAGGCTTAATTAAAGGTCACGTTGATCATGTTGATATATAAATGTAGCTATAACAGTGTTCTTGTTTTTGTTTTTTGAGAAGTGTTGATAGTCGTTAAGTAATAACATGATGTCCTCGCTGATAAAATAGTTGTTAAAATGCTATTATCCCATGTTTACCAATTTATCAGCGTTGAATAATGGTAAATTTTTCATCTACGGTCGATGCACTTATGCTATTTCAATATGGAAATAGATGCTTAACTATAATATTTGTATACTTTTTAAAATGTAGCACTTTTCCACGGATGTTTGTTTTCATTTTACCGATATTTATCCATAAGTTTGCTTTCGAAAGCCACGCCGTTCGACATATTACGTTACACCGTTCTTCGTGAGTTTTTATTCATCAAAATGCACACAAGTAAGAACTTAACTAGTTTATATTTGTCTGAAAAAAACTATTTATCTTGATTATCGAATCCAGGTGATAGTGAACGGCGCTTTATGCAAGTGTGTGAGCCTGTGTCTTTTCCTTTAGCAAATTGTCCTTAATTACCGAACTAAGTTGAAGCAAATAACCCGTAAGAAATGTAAGCATTTAGGATTTTTCATAAAGTTCAAGGTGTATTGAAAATGAGCACCGGTAAGTTGGTTATTGCAAACAATCATACACTATTGGTAATTATTTAAGAAAATGTCACACTCAAAAATGATTTCTTCGTTTTTTTTATTCATTTGCAAGAATAGATTGGATTGTATATATGAAATTACATCTTGAACAGACTGTGCTTTCGTGGTACAAATCAGAGCTCAAAATCACATGCAGTCCAGTGTTTAGTACTGGAACATCTCCACGTAGTCGACCTCCATGGCAACATTGTCCCCTTGCCACGACGGAAGCCACTCGTTCCTGGCATCCCAGAAGTTTTGGTTAATTGTTGGGGAGGTGTTCAAGTATGGTTTCCGGCTATTGTATGTCCAGCTGTCCGGGAAAAAGTCATTGTTTCCACCAATTGCAACGTTCAAGATCAGGTAAAACTGAAAGAGGAGCACACGTAACGTAAACCGATGTTTGTGATACGGAACCACTTAAATACCCGTAGCTTTAAGAACAACCGTTAGGGCAAATAAACGTAACGTCAAACATATTTAATATTAGCATTTCAATACACATAACGTCAATAGACGTTTTCACACATAGGCTCTGTGATGATAAGAAGACACACACACAAATAAAGAGAATTGTTACGTTTGTCGAGAGGCTGTTTAAACATTATCATCTATTATGCAATCTTCACTCCATATTATTTTGGACCATAAACGTGTTAATCCAATGTCGACTGCTTCTTTGTCAATATTTGCTTCGATGCATGAACTTTTAACACATATGCGTACGAAACAATAATGATTTAAAACTCAAAACCGATGATGAAATAGAGGTTTTAAATCGCATTCTAGTAAGACTGGACTGCATTTGCGTAAAGTGTCGTCCCAGATTAGCCTGTGCAGTTCGTACATGTTAATCAGGGACGACACTTTTTGCCTAAACTGGATTTTCGTTGGTAAATAGACTTTAATAAACAAAAAATTCCATATAAGCGGAAAGTGTCGTTCCTGATAAGCCTGTGCGGGCTGCACAAGCTAATCTGGGACGACACTTTACGCAAATGCATTAAACCTAGTTTTCATAGAACGCGGCTCTATACATACGGCCGTATCGAAGGGGGCGGCCTTGGAACCGCTCCCCCAGGGGTTGTGACCTTGATATCCGCCCTTCTGCCAGAATCCTCCGCTCTCGATGGGGACACGCAATACCTCCTGGTTGTCGACAGATACGCTGAAACGTGTTTTAGTTTAATTAGGTTAAACACATTTTAGTTCACGAACAAACATGGTATACAGTTGCATAGCATATACAGTTACAACTGAGTCACGTTGTTCCAAAAAGGATTAGAACGAAATATCAAGATCTTATAGGGTTCTTCTCCATTTGAAATGTTTTGTCTCTTGTTCACATTTAGAACTTGATAAGGTACAAGTAGTTAATGTAAATAAACATTATTGTTATTGTGGGTTGTTTGAAAACATTGTTGTTATCAAAATTATTAAACATCTTAATTGGGTAATTTCTAGTTAATCTTAACGTTTTACCAAATTGCAGCCCAAACACAGTATATGTTGCATAAACATGACTTACAGTGTGCGTAACACTGTTGACATACGATTGAGAACGTGTGAATGTTTTCTTACTTTACATATTTTAGTAGTCTTGCACTGTTTTAAGTATACTAAAGCGCGAAACGGTAAACAATAAATGCTATGTAACATGACGATTCATATTAACCGCGCTCTGTGGAAAGGTGATGTAATGTATGTGCGTAAAGGGTCGTCCCAGACTAGCCTGTGCAGTCAGCACAGGCTAATCAGGGACGACTCATTCCGCGTTTATTATTGTTTTCGTTTAAAGAAAGTCTCTTCTTAGCGAAAATTAAGTTTTGACGGAAAGTCTCGTTCCTTATTAGCCTGTGCGAATTGCACAGGCTATTCAGGGACGACGCTATACGCTCATGCATTAAACCTTTTCTCAGAGCGCGACCCATAATAAAACTCACATGATGTGATCCACTGTCCAGTCTAGCGAATACAGGTGGAAAGAGTTCGAGAAAGACCTGTCAGTTCTGAAATGTGAAATACCCAACTCTGACACAAGAATATTGTTACCATATTTCATGTTAAATGTATTGAAGGATTGAATAGACTCGTGACGTTTTACTGCTCACGTGTTCCGCCATTGTAGAAATTGTCTATATGATTGGCCAATACGATTCCAATGCTTAAAGCACCATTTGACCTAAAACATGTTTTGTGTTATCCTTGTTCTGTGAAAACTGGGATTAATGCATGAGCGGAAAGTGTCACCCAAGATTAGCCTGCACAGTCCGCACAGTCCAATCTGGGACGACATTTTCCGCTATTTCCAAAAATCTAGTTTAGGAGGAATGTTTCGCTTCTGATTAGCCTGTGCGGACTGCTCACAAGTCAGGTTAATCTGGGATGACACTTTACGCGCATGCATTAAGACCCGTTTTACCAGAGCAAAGCTCATTTAATATTACTATAACTTTCTGTAATACTATGCTGCGGTTGTACGTTTAAGGTTGTGCTATACCGTAACGCGTGAGTCATTTCAAATCTGTTCTCTTTATCGTTTGGTCCCCAGTGCAGAGTGGAACCAATCTCGTTCCGCCCATGATCCTTTCCGTTGGGTTCGCGCGCAACACTGTTGCCTGAAACAAGCAAACAACAACAACAATGCACTTTTAATAAACACACGGAAACGCGAAGTTAGTGCACGGACATAGATCGTTCAGCATTGCTGTTCGTGCCAGTACACGTAAATCGTTCAGCATTTCCGTTCGTTTTAAGTTGTTTGTCGAATGTCATATTAAATCATTGTATTTAATTCGGCAATCACGTCAGTTGACATTATTTTTCACTGGAATATAAGCTCATTGTTTGACAAACCTAAATCTTTAGTGTCATGTTTCTACTGTATGATTGCATATAAACAATATCCTCTATTTTATGATCCTTGCTCTGTGAAGAGGGTTTTTAATGCATGTGCATTTCAAAGTGTCGTCCCAGATTAGCCTGTGCAGTCAGCTTTTATGATATTTTTCGTTTAAATAAAGTCTCTTCTTAGCAAAAATCCAGCGTAGGCGGAAAGCGTCATCCCTGATTAGCCAGTGCGGACTGCACAGGCTTATCTGGGACGACACTTTATGCACATGCAATAATCCCCCTGTTCACAGAACGATGTCCATATTGAATGTTCTGAAATAAGTGAATTGTTATGTCACGCCGCAAGTCTATTGTGAATTTGCAGACCTCTACTTTCCATAATGTCGATTTCACCGGAAACTGGCCATCTGCCATATTGTTCTTGACGTGGTAGCATCCAAATAGCTG
>VMBQ01014515.1:0-14188 GCA_007657795.1 Dreissena rostriformis | reverse complement strand
GTTGGCGGTTTTATAATGGTACCCTATGGGAAATGGAATTAGTGTATTATAACCTCAATATAAGGATGGTTCTACATAATATAATGACAAATGCATCCAATATAATGACAGATTGACTTAAAATAAGGATGGTCACACATAATATATTGACAAAAGCACCCACTATAATGACAGATTGACTTAATACAAGGGTGGTTTGACACAATATATTGACAAATGCACCCAATATAATTACATATTGACTCAATGTAAGGATGGCTTTACTTTATATATTTTCAAATGCACCTCATATAATGACGTATTGACATAATATAAGGTCACATCTACATGATATATGGGTTCGTTGACTCAATATAAGAATGGTTTGACATAACATATTGACAAAAGCACCCACTATAATGACAGATTGACTTAATATAAGGATGGTTGCACATAATATATTGACAAAAGCATCCAATATAACGACAGATTGACTTAATATAAGGATAGTTTCACATAATATAATGACAAAAGCACCCAATATTATGACAGATTGACTTAATATAAGTGTGGCTTGACTTAATATATTGATACATGCACCTCATATAATGACGTATTTACATAATATAAGGTTACATCGACATGATGTATGAGTTCGTTGACTCAATATAAGGATGGTTTCACATAATATATTGACAAAAGCACCCAATATAATGACAGATTGACTTAATATAAGGTTGGCTTGACATAACATATTGACAAATGCACCTCATATAATGACGTATTGACATAATATAAGGTTACATCGACCTAATATATGAGTTCGTTGACACAATATAAGGATGGTTTCACATAATATATTGACAAAAGCACCCAATATAATGACATATTGACTTAATATAAGGGTGGCTTGACATAAGATATTGACAAAAGCACCCAATATAATGACATATTGACTTAATATATTGACAAAATGACTCAATATATTTCTATTTGGACACAACAATGTTCATTTTGTACGTATAAGACAGTCAAGGCTTTCCATACATTTCAACCCCCTCAGACGATGATTGACCAGTTTATTTTTTAGTATATGCGGTTGTGCCAGTGACCTAAATGTTGCAACCTATGACGTATTCATTAGGTTCTCAACTAATTTGTTGTCAAAACAAAACATGTAAAGATCCGTAATGATCATTCTGACATTCATGCGTTACATCCTTCTGAATGACTTACTGCATGTTAACACCTTTCTTGCAGAGGAACAATTGAGTTTATCATATAATACTATAAGGTCCTTTATTTAGGAACCAATTGACAAACAACGAGACAACATGCACATGTACTATTCAAGACACACGTACATAACAAACGCACAAACATGAATACAACTGGGTCATCGCCTTTGAACGGGCAATTCAATAGCAATGTGGATTAAAACCGTTTCTACGAGCTTCCAACCTCACGCTTGGCCCATAATTATTCATAAAATATTTGAGTATAAGTAAAATTAATCTCATAGCATCTTGGTTAACATTAAAAAGTAAAAAGTAAAAATGAGGAAACATTTCAATCTTTTTACCATTTAACCATATATCTCGCATGTTCCGAGAGCTCCAGATTCACAGAGGACATATATGGCTTTCTAACATATCTTTTATCATGCTCTCCTTTATCATTTTTTGACTGGACACATATTGCTTCCTAACAGATCATTTATCATGATTGCCTTTATCATTTTGTGATTTCTTGTAGAAGGGAAACATTTTGAAAATGCATATTGTACATACATTTCATTCGTTTCCTTTCTTTGTGCTTAAATTTGAACACGAATATGATAGTCGTGCATTTAATATTGTCAAAAGTATACTCAACAACACCTCAACTAACAGAAAGATCGCTGTACGGCCAACCCGATAAAAAATTTGGGCAAATTTAAGGTTAAGTGTTTTTTTTATATTCGTTTTGTTTGTTAAATTTCGCATATCAATCTGCNAATCGTATGCACAGCAACTTTTACATTTTCATTTATGCAGTTTAAAATATCATCACGGCATCTTTCTAAGTTTTCTGTCAGTATCCTTTGGAATGAATCACGATATTTTTCATTCCACTTATAAGTGTAATAATTTTGAGTATCGTTAGGTGAGGAATCGTAGTCATGGTTTTCGTGATTTAGAGAGCCTGTAAACTGTAATTTACAGTATACAGGAAAGTGATCAGAAACATCATATGGTTCGACATTAAAGTTGGAAACAAATGGGAATAATTCTGTAGATACAATATCATATTCTACTACACTGTGGCCCCAATTTGCCACACATGTAAAATTTCCAAGTTTATCCAAATGTAACCTGCCATTTAGAATGTGAATATTATGTGTACAAAATACTTCATCTAATGTTTTCCAAAATTATTATAACACATATTATCCTTATTTTCCATAGGCATGTTAAAAGAATATTCGTTATACTCTACCTCCACATCAAAAATATGTTCTAATGTATCAAAAGGAATATAATCTTAACAATCTTTTGTTCTTGCATTGAAGTCTCCCGCCAAATAAAAATAACATTCATGATAGCTAGTTTTTAAAATAGAAATATTGCTTTCGATCAATAGAATACCATTATTTTCATTTTCTTTTGAATACATAGGAGAACCTTCAGGGGAAACATATACAATATATATAACAATATCTTTCATGGCATGAAAAATACTCGACTTAATATATAAGACAATACCATCAACAATATCACTATTAATTCTTCTGACAAAACTTAATTGGATTAAATTTTCTCTAACAAAAACACTTAAACCACCACTATTTCGAATAGCATTTTCAGGTTTAGGTCGAAAAGAATCAAAGTGGACATACGAGTTCAGAAACGAATCAAATTTCCCAGTAAAATTACCCCAAGTTTCTAATAAGCCGCAAATATCGTAGTTATTTACAATTGCTTTAATTCGGCGTCATTTTTATAATCCAATTGTCCGTTAAAATTCCATGTTAAAATGCTTTAATGTTTAAACACGATAGGGGGTTGTGTGGTTAGACCTTGGCCAGATTCCTATTCGACGTCCGTCTCCCCTCCCGCCGACTGTTGATCATCATCGCTCTGTGCGCGCACTCGCGTCTCGACATCCGAATAAAAGTCCGTCTCCCATGGGCTATCCTCCTCCACTCCATGGTCACGTGATACACTGCTAGCAACATGCCCCACACCATGTTGACCACTTTGCTGAAGATCAGCGTTGCGTGAAGGCTCAGACTGTCCATCTTGTCTCACTACATGACTCCGGCGGGAATTATCAGGTTGCACGATTTGCTGGAGTCGACCCGCGCTATATGCCCGTGAATTTCCTAAACGCTCGACCGATTGTGTAGATTCATTAAACCTGTACACGTCTCCGTCAATGACAAGTTTTTCGAAGCGTAGAGAGGCGAATTTACCCTCGTTTCTGGCCTGGATTAGTGTACGCGACATTTGTCTCCTGTGTAATTGGACTCTTTCCGTAAAGTCCTCGCGCACTGAGAATTCCGATTGTGCATTTAGAGTTTGACGCGCCATCTTTAGAATCGTTTCTCGGTCCTTATATTTAGAAAATTTAGCAATTATTGGGCATTTGTCCGATCGCTGACTTCCAACCCTATGAGCCCTCTCAATCTCAACAGTCTGCATGTCCGTCAGTCAGTCAGTCTAAGAGTACTTGAAATAAAGTGTCGCACCTTCCGTCAGTCCAAGAGTACTTGAAATAAAGTGTCGCACCTTCCGTCAGTCCAAGAGTATTTGAAATAAAGTGTCGCACCTTCTGTTGTCCGTCAGTTCAAGAGTACTTAAAATAAAGTGTCGCACCTTCTGTTCAGTTATTTCCCAGGTCTCATTTACACGCCCTTCTACACCGATAAAACGTAAATTGTTTTTGCGTGAATGACCCTCGAGACGATCTCATTTGGATGACACATTGGAAAGCTCTTGCTTCATACTTATATTCTCTTGTCGTAACTGCTCATTTTCATTTTCCCATATGTTAACAGAATATACTTATATCGTTTTTTTTACTGTTTATGGATGAGAGATCATTTTTCAATTCCACTTTCATTTCATGTAAAAAAGTCATTACCTCAGAATCATTGTCCGCTTTGTCGGATTTGGTTCTTGTGGTTCGTTGTGATGACGGCGGCGGCGGTGTTCCCGACGCTTGGCACATGAGAGAAAGATAGCGTTTGCTGTCTGGTGTTTTTCGTGGTCGGTCCGAGATTTTTCTCCACATCCCCACCCAGTAGGGTTAATAACGAGAGGGCAATTGCAACACTGACGCTCTGCCTATTACACGGCATTGAAAAAAACCCTATTCTTATCCTGTATAGTCCGATATCTATCCCAATTTCGCTAAAATTCGCTAAAATTCGCTGAAATGAACAGAGCACAAAAAACATGCAGCCGTTATCAAGGGACACAACACTTACAACCGCTTAGGAAACTACGCCCCAACCGTATGCACGGGTTTGCTAAGCTTCTGTCAGAACTGCAGCGGAAACTTCGATCGGAGATGCTCGGGTCAACATAAGACTGTCGGACCCTCTCACGCGCTTTAAATCAAATTTGTATGCACGGTAAATGTGTTTTAAGTTTACGTATTCACACGTTATTTTAAGACATGCTGTACTTGAAATTCAGCCAGTGAAAAATAATATGGAGAGCTGATGAGTAGATGGTTACCTCGCATCAGTGTGACGAGTTGTTCAGTGGCCAATTAACAACGAGAATGCGAAACGTATTTCGATTCGAAAATTGTCTTATTAATGTATGATATATTGAAATAAAAACTATGTTTGACTATATTTAGTCTTTTCAAGTTAGGCATTTCGTGGTTTCGAAGTTAACTTTTTGTATGTGCATTTTAGGTGTCTTAAATGTGTGAACATTTAATCGTTCATGAACAAATGTAAATGTTAAAAATAATTATATTATATTACATGTCGTATTTAGTAATTATTTACGTTATTTTTTCTTTGGAATATGATCAAATAATGTTATATAATTTATTAATAAGTTTAGATCTAGTTTAAAGGAATTGATTTTACAATTATTATTGTTGGCACGAACTTAAAAAAAAATAACAGGTCGGTAAGCCTCGTCGTTTTTTATTCTAAGCTTCACTAGATATATTACAAGAAGTAATGGGCAGTAGTATGTTGTTATCTGTGTATTGCGATTGGTTGCATCACGTTTCGACTGTAATTGTCATTTTTGAGACTTGACCATTTTTTGCTCGTGTAACACATACTCCTCGTCCATATAGCATGGCCCCAGGCAGTGCAACTTCATGACCGGTCATTAATACGTTTAGTCGCAGTGTGGCAGTACATGAACAGTCGTGGACATATGGACATGACGTCGATGGCCGAGCCTGATATTATATTTTAATTGCCGTGGCGCAGTACATGAATATTCATGCACATGTGTGGCCTGACTTCGATGGCTGACCCGGAAGGCTAGAAACGCATATTTGTGACCACAGCTGGTATCAGAACGTTACTGAACCGGCTCACCAATGTATCGTGGTCACTCTTATACAGCTATCCAAGTCGAATCGAAGTTAATTATATATTTCAAATGTTCCGAATGGGTATGAGCTTCGCTCTGAGAAAAGGGGGTTTAATGCACTTTACGCCAAAACAGGATTTTCGCTAAGAAGAGACTACCTTTAAACGAAACATACCATAAAAGCGGAGAGTGTCGTCCCTGATTAGCCTGTGCGGGCTGCACATGCTTATCTGGGAGGACACTTTACGCACAAGCATAAAACCCCGTTTTATAAGAGCAAGGCTCATACATGTATATATAAATAAATTTATTTTCATGCTACCCCAAGCTACGATGTTATAGGACTTTACTGGAATCACCATGGATATCTGTCCGGGCCTTTATTTGACGTTCACGGGGTTATTTTTCAGTCCAATATAAAACTAAAACTACGAGTTCAATGAAAGTTCAGATGCATTTTTCTTTTGTGGTTGACATCCAAGTATTTTTAGGTCGTTTCGTCCCTTTTCTATGTTAGGGAGTCATCGCTATTTGATTGACAATTTCAATCCGTGATTTATCTCGGACACTAATGATCCGATTTTAATGACACTTCATCACTTCATATACAGCATCCCTATTGGGGGTGGGGGTCATTCAAATTTGTACAGGTTGTTCCGCTGCAATAATTGTCAAGACAGTTGTTCCCCATATATTAATGATATGACGTTTTCTAATGAATATTACGTTTGTGAGTCAGATCACGAGAACTAATCGTAAGATTTTGGTAAACTTTTATATGCAGGATGGACATGCTCACACCCTCATGCCCTTCCGCTCCAGTGAGTTTTTATGGATTTATTGCCCCTTTAATAATTACTCGTTCAAACACAATTAACCCGTACATTGAAGTGATGTATGTGTACATTTTATTATTATGCGTTCAAAATTGCAAAACAAAATAAAGCCCTTTTTCAACTTTGACATGATTATTACAAACTGATCCAACGACTTATGACTTTCTCATTAAGAATTAAAACAAATAAATACAAAGGAGCTATAACTATAATATGCCCATGTGTCAAAGCTACCTGTTGCACGTATTTACAGCAACACGAGTGGGTGACATATACTGCATTGCTACAGTCCACGCAATAACTACAAGTTCAATTACAAGCATACAAAAACACCAATTATGACAATCAGATACCACAGATGTTGTCATGTCGCAGATGTGTCTGACATATGAGGCGAGTCTGAAAACATAGCACCCACGGGCCTGTTGGGAGTGAACCATCTATTCGACAAGGGCATTTATCGCTTGCTATAAAAGGTCAGTAAGAGCATTTACAAAGCGTCGTCGATCGCTTAGCACTAGTTATAAAATTCACTGAATTTTTTTTTTTCGTTCAGACGAAATGCTGAAAATCGTTTCGCTCGTTTTGTTGGTTGGTTGGACCAACGCGTTGATATATTGCCCACCCGAGTATTGTGTGGGGAAGCCATGTGATGCCGTTACCAATGGCAACTGTAATGGCGTCGTGAGGCCAAACGGAGGCATCTGTGGCTGCTGCGATGTCTGCATTTCACAGCTGGGTAAGCATTTATAGTATGTACTAATATATATTAACGGATAGATATATTGCCACTTAAGCCCAAGTCTCACTATTGCCGGCGTAGCCCTGGTTCATCCCGGTTTGATAGAGCCGGTCGACCGGTGACTACCGGGATGATCGATGGTTATTTTTTTTTATAGCGCGGTCACATATATTCCCGGTGCTGCCCCGGTACTGCCCCGGTTTACATCCCGGCAGTATCCCGTTCAGCCCCGGTAGAGCTACGGTTTATCCCGGTGACGCCCCGGTGAGTCCCGGTAGTAGTCGGTAGTGCCCGGTCGAGTCCGGGTCGTAGCCGGTAGCGTCCCGGCGGAGCCCCGGTGAAAGCCGGTGGCGTCCCGGCAGAGCCCCGGTGACATAACAAGCCGGCGGCGCCCCGGTTCATGCCGGAGGTATTGAACATTTTAATAGTTTGCCGGTGGAGCCCCGGTTGTCCCCAGTTGGCTCCGGTTCATCCCGGACGTCCCAGGCATCGCAAAATGTGACAGTGAGACTGGGGCTTTACGTTTCTAAAACATAGATATTTTGCCTCATAAACAGATTCAGCACTTAAACACTTCTCGCTATAGCCGAATATTTTGCAATATTTGAGATATTTACTTCCAGTTTTTTCATAGTTTCATATCTAGCCGTGTTGTATTTTCTACCAGGATTTGAACTTGCTTTTTAGTGTATATTTGAATTGTTCGAGGCCATTATAATTTACCATAAAAATATTTTACAAACTCTATGAAATACTATGGTAAGTGAGTAATAAAAAGTTTACTTACCGTTCATTCACTTAATTTTGTACAATCGTCAAAGGAACATTCTATGTTATAAAAGTAGATGGTCGTCTAAAGACAAATAACACAAAGTGGTTGCGCTTTAACGTTGAAGCTATCTTTGCCATTGCAAAAAAAAATTAATTAATGTACACATAATCGTTGGTAATTTTTAAATGAACAACCTATGTCCTTCAGATATAAAATGTTATCAAACCACTTCTGCAAACGAATCAGTCACATTCTTACGAAGAATCGTTGTTTATTGGACGATTGACAATGATACATCAACAACTACGTTTTTGTCCTACAGCTGAAGGAGACAACTGTCGCGCAACGTTCATGCTCGGCATTCCTGCCACCTCTGAGTGCGGGACCGGTCTCACGTGCGACCGCGAGACGTTCACGTGCAAGCGAAGCGTGAAGAAACGCCAAGCAGGTGAGACTTGAAGGACTGTGTAGGGCGATGTATAAGAAACACTTGAAATGCCCTCAAAGAAAATTATTTCCGTTTTTTTGGAAAGATTTTGCAGCTTTCGATTTTCGTGTGCAACCAATAATATCTTAGAAAGTAAGTATAAATATATTTATTAAAAGTAAAATAAACTCCAAATAATCTTCTATACTGTACTAGTTAACGCTTTTTTGGCTGAGAACATTTCTTCGATGTGTGCTTTATGAAGTAGTCGCAATTTTATCGCAAACCAACATGATGAAGTAGTTGAATAGAGAAAGTGTGTATTGAAGGAAATCGTTTTATATTCTCTACCGGCTACGAGTCTGTACATCGATGTATAAATGTGTGTTTTATGCCTGATTACGTGTTATGGCATGGGATATAAATGACTAGTTGGGCTATTTGGTACGAGTCATTATGATTGAGTAGGTGTTCTTGTTAAAGACACCCATACCCTGCTAACATGTTTGCTACACCGATGTATCAATTCAAATGCCGATAAAAAATATCTATTAAATTTGTAAAATTCTTACTTCATACGTTAAGTAATAGCCGCCGTATATGGACCTATGACATCTTTAAATGTGTTTACTGTTTCCAGGTCCATGCTCCGCCAAGCTTGCGGAAGTGGAGGCCCGATACGCCGCCGCCAACGGGATGCTTACGGGACTGGAGCGACCCATTTGTGACGCCAATGGTGACTTCAAGGGGATGCAGTACCAAGGCTCCCAGTAAGAACTTCTGTTTCTTCTTCCGGTATTGCGCACAACAACGTTTTAAAATTGTCTTCGAAACATATAAGCAATCACCGTAACATTATTTCGAAGGGGATGTTATCAATACAAAGACGTAATTAGCCTTAAACATTTATGTATGAAACAAAAACATCTGAAACAAAAACAAGAGTGTTTGTAGAATAAGTCTGTCGACCCTAAGACCAATACAATAGCTTGCAAAAGTTGCTTTAATTAAGGAAAAAGCAATATTTATATGAGCTGGTGTAATGTAACTCGGAAACTCGCCATTTTTCTGTCAGGGCTTTCTGTGTTGCTTCCGACGGCTCTGAGATTTCTGGTTTCATGGTCAACAGGTGGGAGGCTGCCGACATGGACTGCCGTAAGTAAACGTGTACTTAAAGTATAACTTCTGAGACTGCGTTTACCAAACCAATCTAAGGCCTTAAAGAAAAGAATAAACTCCGAAATTAACCATGTCAAGCAAATAAAAATAAAAATCTGCATACCAATGTTGTTAATAGAAATAGAAAGGCTTATATTAAAGTGGGTATATGCGATCTACCAAGAAGAAGGCTTATACTGGAATCAACATGCACCTCTGTCCATATATAATTCCTGATGCTTTTTAACTGCTGTACGTTTGTAAATAAATATATGTAATACAGTATTGTACTTATTTCTTCATAAGTTTTTATTTTAATAAAAGCTTCGTTAATGTACAAGAGCTCATACGCTGAACAAACGAAAATAAATAAATACAAATAACGTGGTGTGTTGCCTCCACAGAGTGCGCACGTGACAAGCACGCCTACCAGCAGAAGGGCCTGATTGGTCGGATGTTCTCATGTGACCGCTTAGGAAACTACGCCCCCACCGGATGCACGGGCTCGGTGTGCTTTTGTCAGGATCGCAGCGGAAACCCCGTCGGAGACACCCGCGTCAATATCGGACAGATGGACGCTCTCAACTGCTAGAAAGTCGGGATTTTTGTTGAGCGGGAATCTCTTATCGCTGGTGATGAGTTTGTTCAAGCTAAAGCATATATATTTAGTTAAATACTGATGTAAGAAATGCAAAAATTGTGATTTCTCCTCTTGTTCATCTGATTAGTTTTACTAATTGTTATAAAATAAACTTTGCCAGATCAATTAAAAAATATCTATATCTATTTTAAACCCCTATGTACATGTAATTAATCTTTTTCATTCATTTACATCATATTTTAACAATTTGTAAAACATGGAACATAAAGTATATATTACACATAAGATAAGTTGTATCTGCTTATGACATAAGAAATAGCAAATATATAATTTAAAATATCATCACATTTGATAAATCATGCATACGGAGATGCATGTAAAGATTCAAACCATGTCACAAACATTAAAATACAAGGATAGGACAAAAAAGGAAGTAAATCTTTATTTCCATTGTGGTCCTAAATAAATTTAATATAGTTGACCCAATATAGCTGAATAGTTTAACACAACAAGTAATTAAACATTTATGAGCAAAATTGAATACTGAGTTAATCTAAGAGATCATTCTCACAGACATGAAGTAACTATCACAGAATAAAAAATAGAAAAAATCCCCAAATAACTCAAATAGTAGCAAGCAGACGAGTTTTGACAGTGGAAATGAAATTGGGGAGGTTTTTAGCCTGTCTTATATGTTGTGGCATTACATTCCAGAGAGAACAACCTTGATAAGCAAATGACCATTTACCAAAAACTTTTAACATTGGGCAAACAAAATCTTCTGGTGTCTGTGAATGAATCACTGGAAGCACCAACTGACCCTCTTAACCTAGTGGGATAGTTATGAACTGAACTAAGTGGAATGAAATGCTCATTTAGGTAACCTGGTGATCTACCACTGTAGATTTTATACACATTGCACAACATGATTTGATCAATCCTTTCAACCGTAACCAGTTAAGCTTGACAAAATGACTTTGATCTATATGAGCCCTTGCTTCAAGATCCAACACAAACCTGATCATTCTGTTCTGGGTGACCTGTAATTTACTCCTAAGTTCCTGAGACACGTTGTTCTACCAAATTGAACAACCATAATCAAAATGACACTGGATGAGGGATGTGACCTTACACAATACGGACACGGCTTTAGGCGAGTGCACGTGTTTATCGGTGAGTTGCGATCATTAAATTCTGAATTATCTATTTAAGAACTTTTCGCTGTCATGTCCAATGTTACACGTACAACCATATCTGTGTTAACAATCCCCCGATGAAGACGAAAAGTCGAAAGCGCTATATATATATGACATTGTGTGAGTGAAACAATGTACAGGATATACATACAATTTATTAATTTTGGCACATCTGCTAAGGCGTAATCAACGTTGTTTTTTTTCCCTCTAACCAGACTGACTCTATATTCTTATGCCGACAATAAACTGTTGGTTAGTGTTCAAGGTTGAGTTTTTGGTCATTTTAAGCTTAACTTTATCATATTCACTAAATTAAGTATCAAGTATGCGCGGTATTGTTTGCGACATTCGATCATATTCACTAAGTTAGCTTACAATTAACAAAGCAATTGTTTTAAAAAGATATTGCGGAGATTGCAGCATGTGAATGCATGTTCTTAATGTTTGGAATCGTAAAACATATACAAAAAACAAAATGAGGAAGATCTTCCTACCCTATTCTATTTTTGCGAGGTCAGTGAAAACAAATGCAATTTTCATGTTTGCATGATCGCAAGATTGGTTGGAGGTTAACTCCCTTGCTTAACCAATTAAGGGCATTGAAACAAGGGCGATCACTGTGCAATTGTCATTCCACAAGACACATGGCAAAAGCACGCACAGACCAAACACGAACACACACGCAAAATACAATTATCAAATGCGATATAAGTCTTTACTATAAAACCGCGGTTATAAATGTGTAAATAAAGACAGGGCAACGACTCCAAATGTGTGCGTTATTTCTTTTGTTTTAAGTATGTATATTATAAACAACGACCATGACTACATAAGCTCATTGAACTCAATTTAAACTCATGTATTCAAGTTTCTTGTAATGCCGTTTTGAAGTAATACTAAGTAACGATAGTCGCACACATGGTAATGTATTTTCTCCCGTATAAATGTGTGGATTACGTGTATTCACAATTGTCCATTCGATCCCAAGACGTCTGTAACCATCAAATACTCTAAATTCACGCGATTGAGTCATTGATAAATACAATATATACCGAAGGCGATTGTCTTCTGGTTATTATGATTGAAAGGCACGACATTCGCTTCTTGGGCTGGTCGGAATACAATCTCGATACTGTTTTGCTGCATACCGCGCCATGGATTCTTTGTTACAAAAATACATTACATAATTTGAAACCGTTTTAGTAAATTAAGAAATCAGTATCTTGCTGTAACATGCATTGCTACGTTCTTCTATCAGTGCTTACGTTTAACATTTTACACGTTCGTTCCTCATCATTATAATACTTATGGCCACATAAATCTGTCTAAATGTTTCTCTAGTTCACCTGGGTACCGTTTTACTAAGCAGCTTAAGTAAGTCTTAGACTTACGCACATATTTTAAAATAATTGAATTTCATTTATTTCAGATTGATGCAAATTAATTTTTACATGCAATGAAACATTATATTATGAATTTCATTCAAACATACCATATGTCAATGTAGTAAGAATTTGAAGGAACTATACTGAGTTTAAAATATGTGTGTCAGTCTACGAGTGTCGTAAGTAGCTTAGTAAAATGGTACCCAGGGCATTCTCCAATTAAGCTTACAAGTTGTTTGTATGTATTGCACGCTCGGAACTGCATTTATCTTAAACCACTGATATATCTGGTTTAATTTCGTGTGTGCTAAAATATTTCACGAGAGGCGACCAACCCTATTTCTATCCATCTACTCTTAATGATTAGATTACTATGGTTTCATGCATTTTCATCTCTTTCGCCAAGAAACTAATTGACAAACCAATCCCGTTTCTTTCCCGTACCATAAAATATGAAATGACGCATGGTTTTTGCCTTGGTATAGTATAAGTTTTATAATATTTAAATTGAACCATTTTTATTCATATCGTTTGAGATTCACTACTTTATTTTCTTGAAACAAAGACAATGTGCTTTGTTTTACCAAGGCATGGATTTCAATAGGTGTGTTCTCATTGTTTTCAATAATTTATTTGTAGAACCTATTAATCAAATGCACCACTAATGTTTTGTACGAATATATGAACCTTCTAACTCGTCCGGCATCTGCGTCTTTGGCTGATTGTGTTAATTGTTTTTAATACAATAATCCGGAAACTTCAAACTAACACAAGCTACTCCCTTTTAACTAAGTTGTTTTTTCTCCATCAACTCGAACACTTAACGCAACCAAGCCATCTCTTAGCTTTTTGATGGGATATGTTAGAACGCCTTTTTAAAGAATTTCATAATAAATACACATTCTAAAGTGATGCACTTTAAAACCATATATTTAATGCTTTACACAATTTTATCGATTCAACGATCATCGACTCTTACATCTATGACAGTATTTATCATACATCTTAAACCGTATCAAGAGGTATTTTCTGTTTCGGTCGGATATAATCCGCGATTAAGTGGTACAATATATTGTTGACTTCAAAGCATCCTAAGACCCGCGTCTTGTGGTATCTTATCCTACTGGAACTGACTTAAACCGTTTTGACAAATAGCAGTTCAAATGAACTTGTGCTATGTTTACATGAGTTTACTCTTGAACCACCAACGCTGATTATAAGATTTGGATGCTGAACTTTCGCAAATGCATCTTGGTCTAATATAGATTAAGAATGACTAACTTGCAATGAGCTATTTCTTAGGTTTTGGACATATAAGATATGCCTTCATTTTCACGGCTTTATCAGCATTAAGATAATATTACATTGACCTTATTGGGCTCTTAATCATTCAAACTAAACAGCAGTTAACTGAAACAGGAGTGCATCGATAGACAAGTTGAGTCGCTCTTTATTATTTATGCATGCACAAACACATGTTATACACTGTGCATGTATGTGATTAACAAACAACACTAACATTACTCTTCACTGTTCATGG
>VMBQ01014513.1:0-14460 GCA_007657795.1 Dreissena rostriformis | reverse complement strand
CGGAAACGTCGGGAAGTGTACCCCGCGCGGTGCAAAACGAGTACGAGCGTCAGAGACTGACAATAGTATAACAGTAGAATAGCCAAAAACGACGATACCATCCACCATAATGTGCACAAGACGGAGTAAGGTAAGTACTGTGTCCTTCACATATCCGGCAAGTATAATGGTAAGTAACACATTCTTGGTCTCCTTTAATCCAGTACATTACTGTAGAGGTAAGTATTACCTTGTTGGCACTATTCAACGACTTCAAAAACAATAAGCTGAATATAATCATTATCACAAGTGGACTATCACTTCACGCTATCAGAAATTCCATGTATGAAAAAGCTGTCCTGGAGAAAACATGTATCACTAATCACTGACAGGTTAGTATAATATCCATAAATTAGAATCATTCATATTCATTCAAAAAGTTTCATAACGCAAACTCTCTCAGGTTAAAACACAGGTAAGTATATAAACTGTTTTGTGACTTATATCAGTTCATTGTCTCTATTTAAGTCCTTTGCTTAACACTTAATCACTACTTGATAACGAAGTCTCCTCTTCTGATCCATACTGGTGGCTTGCGTTGTCTTGTTGGTCTGTGTCTCTGTGGTGTTGAATTTGTACTCGAATCCGGACTCGTCTGTAGTGACGCTTCAGGGGAATTGACGTCAGGTAGCTCAGCCCCTATGGTCAAGTACTGTATATATGACAGGTGGTAAAAGTGGATTCTTCTGTTTGAGTACCAGCTCTCAATTCGCAACTCCAAAGACTGAAACAATGTAGATAAATTGACCTAACAAATGAATAACGGGACTATCGGAAGAGTAAAAGATAGGGTCGTAGCAAGTATTGATAACCTAAGGACTGACTATTAAATTTAGAGATGTAACATAAATGAAAAACAACAACTCGATTATAATTCATAATCGACAATAATAATATACAAATGCACCCTACGATATTATGTTGAATGGAAACCTGGAAACAAAGTTGATTGTGTACGGAATGTTACGTGCGATGCCCAAAATCTAGAACACACGCTATAGTATCGCAGATTGATTCAAACTCTGATCCTGATATTCTAGTTAGCGACCTTTCGAACTATTTAAATTGAAAAGGGGAAAATTATTTTAAAGTAAGTACATAGTAAAACCTGAAAATAACCTGAAAATAAAGGATTTATAGATTCCGATCAAAATAAGCAAAACTGGTTTAACAAAGAGGGTTAAAACAAACAATACAAAAGAAGAAGAGCTTTATACGAGTACAATCTAAATAAAAATGGACGTTCACGCGAGAAAATGAGTGCATCGAAAAAAAGACTACAAGTATACGTGTAGGAAAACGAAATAAAAATACAACATTGATCTTAGCAAATAAATGAATAGTATGGGACGGAAATCACCCCGTGAATGTTGGAAATTATTTAAACGTAAAACTATATCACAATACTCAGCTACGATACCGTAAATCGAATTTCACGAATATTTTAGTAAATTAGCGTACGAAGATGACGTAAATATAAATTATTTTGATTCATTCAATTGCAGACTCATAAAAAATACCATGTAATGTCTTTAAATTACTTGCGCAGGGTGAATTGTCAGAATCATCATATAGCAATTTAACTGATTGGATAAGTATAATGACCAATTCCTTAAAGATCGTTCCGGTGTGTTGACGGGTTTCAAGAAGGTCACAAAAACGCAAATCATGCTGTTGTTCTTGTTTCATTTGTTTAATATGTTAGTCTCTACGTTTGTAAGTGCAATACATGAAAGTTTGCTGCTGCCTCTGTATTTCGTATTTTTCGTACATTTTTTTAAATGCAATTTTAATGATGAATCTGCCAATTAAACACTGACTTGACTTCAAGTGCCAATGCAAGCATGGTATCTACATATTTACCTTCGTTGGATTACATACCTTTACAGTTTAAACAGCGTTATCTCTGTTTTATTTATTTAGCTTGAAGTGGAGATAAAGCGTATTAAACGGTTTAAGCCGTTAATTTCAGGAAGACATTAATGTAGTTGACGTACAGAGAAATATAGATATATGTTTGATGTAACACAAATACGAATAAAATGCAACGTATAAACAAAACCATCTAAAATGCGAATGTGCATTTTGCTAGTTATTGATGATACAGACATCATAAAAGTGCACAAAAGAAGGATAATTGAATGTATAACGACCGAGAATCCAAGACGCACGGTGCTCTCGCGCTCTATTACAGACATAGAGGGCATAGAGGAGTATCAAATATGGAAATCAATATTTATTACTGAAAGTGCTAAACAGACGTTAGATACGAAACTGATTGACCAGTGGAAAGCACGTTTAAATAAAGGAACGCCGATACAATGCCTGGTGTTAAACATTCAGGAAGATACATCATCAGCATCAAGTAAAGAAAGCGAAATGCGGCCAAATAGCACGTCGCATATTATAACAATTGATGGATTTTCACAATTCGACCAGTAGATCAAAAACGTTACCGACTTCGTCTCAAAAACGCCTTTTTTTGTTCGTGCGAACATAATTTTAAGAAATATTTTACAATCAAGTTTGTCTAAAAGAATCATCGCATTGTTTTGTGTGGTTTTGAACTTGCCAATGTTTACAGTGATGTTTTCGGTTCCATATTTAAGTTGTGTTAGTTTTTGTTTATATGCGTACGGACTAGACGACAACTTATTCTTAAGTTATGGTTTTCAAGTATTAATTGCAATTTCCTTTATGGCGACAGGGTTGATTATTTTGCCTGATGAATACAGACGAACACACGATATCCTACTGAGCAAAAGTGAAGTTATTTGTATATTTTATATATTGATACCATTCAGTTGCTTTGTCTGGGGATGTATAGTTATTCATTATTAAAAAAAAACAAAGTAAAAAGTGGCGGATGTATTTGTCCTCCCGGCGCAATTGTGGGACAATGTAGACATTGACTTAATAGCGTTCATTAGAAAATATTTACATGCTTTTGTGTACAAAACTTTGGTTATCATATGTTTTATTATATCGATTATTTTAAACGTTCCCTATATTATCATGTGCGTTATAAATATCGGATGTACCGTTATTTTAACTGAATGGCATGTTCACTTTACATTTATGTTTGTGCTGTATTCGCGATTCAACTCAACTCAATTTATTCAATAATAAGGCCTCCGGCCCATAATATATAGTCAACAATAGAAAATAATTTACATCCCTCGATCAACAATTTGCTTAGAAATGATTTGGTGAACATACGTACAAACATTACATAGAATAGAACATAAGTATAAACATAGGCAACAACAGAAAATCATTTACATCCCTCGATCAACATTTTGCTTAAAAATGATTTGGTGAACATAAGTACAAACATTGCGAATAGTTCTTTCACAACTGGAGCTCATTACTGAATAAAAGTCATTCAGTTCTAATCCTCTGTCATACCAGTTAAAAAAGATAGCGTTGACGAATATCATTATACCTTATAAAAGGGAAGAATGCATGAAATTCACAGTCAAGAAATGAAATATTACTATCGTTAAAGCAATATATACAAATTCTTTGTTCTCGGTCAATATTCATGTGTTTACCTGCCTCTATTCCAAGTTTTTGATTGGAACATCTAAATTTTGAAAAAGATTTCTTATAAATAAAAGGCATATCCATAACTAAATACCTTTCAACATTAAGAAGAGATTTAACATNATTTGATCTCAAAAGCGTCTAGACTAAACGATAAACAAAAACATTAACAAATGTTTAACAAATATACACAGCCACTCCTCTACTGTTAGGAACCTTCAACTGCCGAATTAAAAGCATATAATGACCACTGGTAAAACAAAAGTACGAAATCCGTCTTGTAGTTTGAAGTCCAATTAGTCTATTTGTATTAATGATTAAACAAAATAGTATTGGTTGTAATGAACGTCAATTATCTTTATTTCACTGAAAACTATTAATTTTGAAGAAATCTTTTAATAAACACTATGCATGTCGATTTTCTCCAGCTGTGAATATTGATTGACAATAGCTGTCCCATTTATAATCAACTATACAAATAGCTGTAGTTAGTGTATTGGTACTAATTGCAAATATACATAAAAAACCAACAAATTTTGATTAGAAAATTGTCATTTGGATTTCAGTTTTAAACACGTTTATTGAATGAAGCCTTTTTACTATCGCGTTTGATTGTTTACGTTGGAAACGTTTTTTTAAATTTCTCCAACGTTTTTTGATGACAACAATTTTCTCAATTATGTTTCGGATAATGAACCTTTTTTCGCTTGTTAGACTAGTATATTGTGATGCTCTTTAATCTAGATTCTATCAGATATTTACACTCCATAAAACAGGTAATAGTTAAAATGTTCGTTCAGCTTTGTACAACCACAACACAATGTGTAGGCATTATCTGCAACTAAAACGTACATACACTGTTTCAATATACACGTGAATTTGTATGTAATCATGGAATATCCAATATATATTCGTTCTACTGCGTAAACACAAGGAGTGTATTATAATTTATAAATAAACAGTCCATAAATTTATTTTGTTGTAATACACCTGCTCTAAGTATTATGCAATTATACGTGTAGTTTATACGCGAAATAGTATCGACGGACAATCGGGTTATAGGGTAAAGTGAAGATTGAATACGATATTATTTTTAAGAAATGCTGTTTGTATTTGAAATTTATTTGAATATAACAATATTTTACAAAATAACTATCGACAGACACATAACCATAATTTAAAAAGAAAGCTCGGGTTTTGAGAGATATTTTTTTTCAAATATAATTAATATTACCTGGTATTATTCGTGTCCCGTACAGCCATTAATGACGAATAAACAGTTTGGAACACTAACTGATAATTGGAATAATTTCTAGTTGTTTTCAAGTATTTCGTCAATAAATATGCATTTTTTTCTGATTAACATGAAGTGTACAGAGCAGTATGTCGGAAGTACAAAAATCTGGACACTATATTTTGTGTATAACATTTTTATGTTCGATATTCATAAATAAATAACTATAACAAGGACAAATACAAGGACATATTAAAATGTCACAGATGTAGAATTATGGACACTGTATAATCTACGAATCCCGTAAGCACAGTCCTACTACCTTCAGTTCGAAGCTATAGTTAATACAAACAGTGTAAAACAAACGATATAAACAATGTGATAGACTTGTGGAAAGTACCTGTTATTCAAGGAACTCCGAGAGATTGTTGTTATAATTGGCGCAGACCATGCTTAATCTGTAGGTTTTATGTCGTAAATATTAATGCACTTTTTGGTTTGTATGGTATGTCCTGGGCTACCCGTGTCAATCCCCGCTCCCAACGATAGTGAGTAAGGTGAGTGGTCACCATACCGGACAGGTGGGGTTTTCTGCGGGTAATCAGGCTTTCCCGTAGAACAAGACCACATTACAATTGAATGTCTTTAAGTTAAATAAATAAGAAGCCGGCATCTGCAGCAAACTGTTAAATAAGTCCTAACTATCGGGAGTCTATCAAGTGAATTAGGTTCTGGGACACAANAACGTTTTTTTAAATTTCTCCAACGTTTTTTGATGACAACAATTTTCTCAATTATGTTTCGGATTATGAACCTTTTTTCGCTTGTTAGACTAGTATATTGTGATGCTTTTTAATCTAGATACTATCAGATATTTACAATCCATAAAACAGGTAATAGTTAATATGTTCGTTCAGCTTTGTACAACCACAACACAATGTGTATGCATTATCTGCAACTAAAACGTACATACACTGTTTCAATATACACGTGAATTTGTATGTAATCATCGAATATCCATAATATATTTGTTCTACTGCGTAAACATAAGGAGTGTATTATTATTTATAAATAAACAGTCCCCAAATTTATTTTCTTGTAATACACCTGCTCGAAGTATTATGCAATCATACGTGTAGTGTATACGTGAAATAGTATCGACGGACAATCGGATTATCGGGTTATAGGGTAAAGTGAAGATTGAATACGATATTATTTTTAAGAAATGCTGTTTGTATTTGATATTTTTTTTAATATAACAATATTTTACAAAATAACTATCGACAGACACAAAACCATAATTTAACAAAGAAAGCTCGGGTTTTGAGAGATAATTTCTTTCAAATATAATTAATATTACCTGGTATTATTCGTGTCCCGTACAGCCATTAATGACGAATAAACAGTTTGGAACACTGACTGATAATTGAAATAATTTCTAGTTGTTTTCAAGTATTTCGTCAATAAATATGCATTTTTTATCAGATTCACATGAAGTGTACAGAGCAGTATGTCAGAAGTACAAAAATCTGGACACTATATTTTGTTGTATAACATTTTTATATTCGATATTCATAAATAAATAACTATAAATAAGAAAATATATTGTTAAAAAGTTTGTTTTCGGAAAAAAAGCAGACATATTCTATTAGTTGTCGATACAAGGATATATTAAAATGTCACAGATGTAGAATTATAGACACTGTATAATCATCTACGAATCCCGTAAGCACAGTCATAACTTCAAATCGAAGCTATAGTTAATACAAACAGTGTAAAACACGTTTTGATAAAGGCAAAATGCCGAAACGTTAAATTAAAGGAGTGCAATCAGAGTAATACTAACATGTTAATATGTTTTCTTTACAAATAAGCTTTTATACGTATGTAGTGATTGTATAATACCAGAAACAACCTGAAAAAATGAATATTTATAACATGAGAATACAATATAAATATCACTGATCAAATAAGAAATACAATATATTTTTGTATGAATCATTTCACAAGACTTATTATTTAAAATGAAACACTTAGGTTATTTATTTCTTTATTGGCTTTTTCCTGCTTTATTTTTCGTTTTTCGCGATAACCACAATTTGAAAAACGGACATATGTTGAACTCGACAGTCAGGATTTATATTGAGAAGAGCACGGATTTTTACGAGATTTTCAATGAAGAACAACATCNAAACATTTACTTTGATATTTAAAATGTGCTGTCAAAAGACGTAAAAATGTAGTTTACATATTTTTTCCGTTGTTTTGATAAAGGCAAAATGCCGAAACGTTAAATTAAAGGAGTGCAATCAGAGGAATACTAACATGTTAATATGTTTTCTTTACAAATAAGCTTTTATACATATGTAGTGATTGTATAATACCAGAAACAACCTGAAAAAATGAATATTCATAACATGAGAATACAATATAAATATCACTGATCAAATAAGAAATACAATATTTTTTTGTATGAATCATTTCACAAGGTTATTTATTTCTTTATTGGCTTTTTCCTGCTTAATTTTTCGTTTTTCGCGATAACCACAATTTGCAAAACGGACATATGTTGAACTCGACAGTCAGGATTTATATTGAGAAGAGCACGGATTTTTACGAGATTTTCATTGAAGAACAACATCTTCTCAAACCATATTAACAAAAAGAAATATATGTGTAACCACTTACGATAAGTTGATTATAACAATAATAACTGCATTCTATCAATGTACCATATTACTTCTTGGTCAGAAGACAATAGCCTAACATAGTTCACATATCATTGAAAAAATGCCCCATTTGCAATCAAAAATCTGTTTAGCAACGTGACTTACAAATATGACCCACACTATGAAGTAAAGTGGAATTAAGACACAAAACACAGCAATCGTCCATTCGTAATTCGATGCAATTGTCATTATGTTACCATCATTCCAGTAACCGATGTTGTATTTTGTTGCAATTACACCAAATATGATTGATATAGTGCTGAACATTCCCGTTATGTGCAAATTAAAGATATGGTTAAAGTTACAGGAGGATTCAGATTGATTAATTGTACATAGATCTTCAAATTTATTGCCTGACATTTCACACAATATTCCTACTGGGAGTATAATAACCCATATTACAGCACATATGAAATCAAAATTAGTAGATAAGGTATATTCAACAATATGGACATGATCAAAAAGGATAATCTTATGCTTTTGTAAATATTTTTTGGCAACTGTTTTATTGCCATGCACATAGTTCGAATACAGCTCAGATCTAGCCCAACCCACAGTCGGGCTGGTAGTTCGAAGACGTGCATCACTTCCATCTTTGATTTCCGAAGAACTAAACTGCCTACGCAACCCCAAAAGAGGACACAAAATGGTATTATTATCATGAAGATAAAGACCACCTCAGTTTTGTTCAGTCGGATATCATGGATCTTGCAGTATTCATCAGAATAAAGTTGCCATCCAAGAATAATGAACGGAGTAGTGAATATTGTCTGAATGATAAATAAAGACCAATGACCACAGTTGCTGTCGGATAATTTAACACTTATCAAAACAACACCCACAGGAAAACACACACATGTCCATGCAATAACCAACGGAATATTAAGCAATAGGCATACTGTTGCCAGAACTCGCAACATAATCGGTTTTAGTTAAAACATTCGTACGCTTCGCCATGTCTCAATGCAACTAGGAGTTTCATATATTAGGTCATAAACACGTGACCACCATTTCTCATAATTGGATATCGTGTCAATCATCATGATACCTGACTTACACACAGTAAGGTTAGGTTCATCTTCGTGAATGACGCCGGTTTCTGGATCATGAAGATTTATTATAATGCATTCGGGTGATCTTCTTTCACTCATTTTTGCTATCCAAAGGTCGATACATTGTGTCTCCAGAGTACGTTTAGCACCGTCCGTAATGAAAACGCACTTCCATATTTCATATTCCTCAATACCGTCCATATTTGAAATACTTCGGACGAGAACCTGACGTCGAGCATTGACATTTTTAATTCGCTTAATGATGTCATTTTTATGTACTTTAATGATGTCACTGTCGTCAACCACCAATAAAATAGTTTTTTTTTCCATTTTAATACACTTTACATTGTCCAACTTCCGATGTGAAATTCAAAAGACAGACAAGACGATCCTGGCATTTGAACAAGTGAGCCACAGTACAGTCCACGGTTTTTATATCCGTTTTTTATTCCTTTTCCAATCATGATGTCGACTTAAGTACGTGACTTATCAATGAGAGATAAGTTGGAATTGTTCAAGATGTACAGAATACAGGACTATATAATCCCTTCATAATATAAGTAAACATGTACTGTATATGACATGAATTAAAATCCAGTTTCAGATCATGTAAAGATTTAAATTATATTTGTCTTCGATAAAATGTCGAATAACAAACGCTACGTGGTGTACGTATACATTATTAAAGCTCTCTTGGTTTAACTTTTACGAATCCTTCCAATTGATACCCTTAACTCTGGGTTATTCCGAGTGTATTGAAGTCAATCATATACGCTTTAAGATTGTGTTATCTTTGTTTGATTAATTAATTTATCGGTGTATTGATCGGACGTAGCCTGTTCTGTAAATGCATGCCGTAGTATCTATAATAGATTATATCTTGTTAAAAAAATGAGAACAAGAAACAACATGCATTAACAAACCCTTTAGCTCATCGGAGGACAATGTGCTTTTGGTGAGCTATTAGGATTACGTGATGTCTGTCGTTCGACCGTGTGTGTGTGCGTTCCGCCCCGAGCATTACCAGTTTTACAAAGGCTTCACTTGGGAATTTCTTAACAAATCTGTTTATCTAAAACCACAAAGCCAAGGCTGTTATATTTTTGACAAGTAGCATCGTTCATCGGTCCTTTACCCGGTTTATTCCAATTATGTCCCATGGGGTTAAGAGTGATCTCGCCCTCGGGGTACGGTTGAATATACACTTATATAGGGAAAACCTTTGAATATCTTCACCGAAACTGCACGCCTAAGGCTTTCACAATTGGTACGTTGCATAATCTAGTGGTCCTCTACTAGGTTAAAACACTGTTTTTCACTTTGATCAAATGGCTTACGATTAGAATGAAGTATTTTATAACAGTGAGAGTATACAAACATGTATTTAACTAGAGAGGACACAGCAATAAAACAATACAAAGTCCTATACAAACTCATAGAAACCACTCTTGTTATTTGTATACGTTTAAAAATGATACTAATGAGAATTGTACTGAATAAAATACAAAACAAAATGATATGTATTAAGCGCTGACTTGAATTCAATGTACATATATTGTCCATGATTGTCCTGCCAACCAAACGAGCGCACGTGACTAACATTCAAACGAGGCATTAAATTTACGAGATCAACATGTTTCATAAATATAAAGTTTTATTGTGATTTCATGGTTTTCCTAAGATTTGACATGGTGTCGTAGGGTTTGGACACACATGACGCAGATTTGAACGTGATCTTAATATTATCAAGATAAACATTCGGACCAAGTTGTATCAAGAATGAGACATGAAAGCGGCTTATTGATTGGTTTAATAGTTTTTTCTAAAAGTTGACTTAGTGATAGTGACCAAGTTTTAAAACACTTGAAATCCAAATCCAGGTTTGGTTAGATAATGTCAAGATAAACATTTTGACCATGTTCCGTAAAGGTTGAGAAATACATTTCGCTTCAATAGCAATAACAAGGTTTTTCGAAGATTTGATCTGTTGAACTAACTTTCGGAAACACATTATTCAGATTCAAACATGGCCTAGATATTTTCCAGATAAACATTCTGAATTAGTTTAAGCAAGATTGACCCATGATTATGGCTTCATGGGGTTAAGCAATGTTTTTTCAATGATTTCATTTGTATTGACTTTTTTTGACACACATGAACCAGAGTAAAACTTGGCCAGTATATTTTCACGTATATTGTCCACATTCTGACCCACGTGTATGAAGATTGTGCAAACAATGAAGCCTATGTACATGTAGTGGTCACGAGTTGAAAATTGACACCGCTCATGGAAATCTGGTAAAACTGATGAATGAAAACCCTGGTAACTAACTGTTTAATTGGTATTTATCTAGTGAAGTTCGTTAACCAACAAAACCAAGAATGAATATAATAGATGATTTGTTTGTTTGTTGTTTTCAAGTGGGTCTTATTCGAGCCAGGTTTATATTTTTTTCTCGCTTTAGCATTAACCAAATCGCACTCAATCATGGTCTAAATCTACAAGCCACTCACTTAGTCCACGTGCGTCTACATAAGAAACACTGTCAGTCGAAAAATAACTTAATGATTGCAGATTTAATCTATAAATAATGGCATTTATTTTATACATTATGATAAAATATGACATTTCTGCAGTGAAATAACAGCAGTGANAGCTCATCGGAGGACAATGTGCTTTTGGTGAGCTATTAGGCTTACGTGATGTCTGTCGTTCGCTCGTGTGTGTGTGCGTTCCGCCCCGAGCATCATCAGTTTTACAAAGACTTCACTTGGGAATTCCTTAACAAATCTTTTTATCTAAAACCACAAAGCCAATGCTGTCAAATATTTGATAAGCAGCATCATTCATAAGTCCTTTACCCAGTTTATTCCAATTATGCCCCATGGGGTTAAGAGTGATCTCGCCCTCGGGGTAAGGTTGAATATACACTTATATAGGGAAAACCTTTGAATATCTTCACTGAAACTGCACGCCTAAGGCTTTCACACTTGGTAAGTAGCATAATCTAGTGGTCCTCTACTAGGTTTGTTCAATTAAGTCTTAACACTGAAAACACTGTTTTTGCACTTTGATCAAATGGCTTACGATTAGAATGAAGTATTCCATAATAGTGAGAGTATAAAAACATGTATTTAACTGGAAAGAACAAAGCGATTAAACAGTACAAAGTCCTATACACACTCATAGAAACCACTCTAGTTATTTGTATGCGTTTAAAAATGATACTTATGAGAATTTTACTGAATAAAATACAAAACAAAATGATAGATATTAAGCGCTGACTTGAATTCAATGTACATCTATTGTCCATGATTGTCCTGACAACCAAACGAGCGCAAGGGACTAACATTCAAACAAGGCATTAAATTGACGAGATCAACATATTTCATAAATATATAGTTTGTATTGTGAGTTCATGGTTTCCCGAAGATTTGACACACATGACGCAGATTTTTACGTGATCTTAATATTATCAAGAGAAACATTCTGACCATGTTCCGTAAAGGTTGAGTAATACATTTCGCTTCAATAGCAATAACAAGGTTTTTCGAAGATTTGATCTGGTGAACTAACTTTTGGAAACACATAATTCAGATTCAAACATGTCCTATATATTTTCCAGATAAACATTCTGAATTAGTTTAAGCAAGATTGCTCATAATTTTGGCTTCTTGGGGTTTAGCAATGTTTTTTCTATGATTTCATTTGATGACTTTATTATGGACACACATGAACCAGATTTAAACTTAGCCAGTATATTGTCACGTATATCGTCCACATTCTGACCCACTTGTATGATTGTGCAAACAATGTAGCGTATTAAGTGGTAACGAGATCAAAGTTGACACCGCTCATGGAGATCTGGTAAAACTGATGAATGAATACCCTGGTAACTAACAGTTTAATTGGTATTTATTAAGAGAAGTTCGTTAACCAACAAAACCAAGCATGAATATAATGTGTGATGTGTTTGTTGTTTTCAAGTTGCCTTGTTCGAGCGAGGTTTATATTTTTCTCTCTCTTCAGCATTAACAAAATCACATTAAATAATGCTCTTAATCTACCAGCCACTCACTCAGACCTTTACCACCTTGTTAAAAGTCCACGTGCGTCTACGTAAGAAACACTGTAAGTCGAAAATAACTTATTTATAGCAGCTTTAATCTGTACATAATTGCATTTAATCACTCGGGATATTAATGTTTATTTTTTATTACATAACGATTAAACTGTTTTCATCGCTGTAAATTACTTTTTTTATTATTATATGTAGAAATGGTGTGACAATATCGTAATGATGTTATGACACCGCTTTTGTTCCAACTTTTCCGTAATTAGCTTTAGCTTTGACAATAAACACAATTGCTTTTATGGTTTTCTTTCATGCTGGACGGGTGACAGAAGTCATTGAAGTCTCGGACATGCACATATACCTTACCTATGATTCAAGACATAAGATGGATTAATCTTTGAGAAAATGCTAGTGTAAATTCCTGAATATTGTATTGATCATATAATTGCTTCATTGTTTGCTTGTCAAATAACTCAAAAATGTAAATCGGATCTTATCCCATTCAATTTTGATTTGATAACCAGTCAGATTGCATAAACTTCTGAATAATGGCTCTGTAATTATAAGAAATATCCAAAATTACATGTTCTGTTTAGTAACTCCTATATTTTACATCGGATCATTGGGGATCTTGTTGGTTGTATTTGAGGGATATATGCTCCACCAAGTTGTATAACCAGCAGAAATAAATACGCATTTCTGAATGATTGATTGCCCTTGAATTATCCAAAATGAGCTATATTAATGTTGTCTACTCTGTTATATATGGTTTTCGGTCCATAACTTAAAGTTTTGCATTGACAAATCTTAATGACACATTTGGTATAGCAAGCTTGAATGGAGACCCCGCTTAAGATTGTATTTGTGGCTAGTCGCGTACAGATAATTGTTTCTAAAAATAGACTAGAGATTGTTTAGATGTATCACATTTTGTGTGTATGAAGCTTATACGGACACCATGCTTTGAACTGCGTATGGTGCTTGTCAGGTCAAGGTCACTTCTACTATAAATAGAACCACAACTTCCGCTAAGTAAATTAAGTTTGACAGGAATTATACGGATATTGTGTGTGTATGTGGCTTAAATGCACACCCAACATGACCAGTGAGGGTATGGCCAATGGCATTGTTGCAACATTATAAAAACGTCAGGTTCCGTAGAATAACTTTAGTTTTATTTGAGGCGTTTCACTTAGATTATTTTTGTATGTTGCTATCATGTAGACTAATCGCTGGATAGCATGTCGTACAAATTGCAAAAACATCAAGGACTCTTTCTCAAAAACTAAAAAAAAAACATTTTTCCTGACAATAACACGTGCGTGTTGTACTCTAGTATATCCCGGTAGGATGCTAATAAATCTCCATGTTTAGCACAAACGTTCACCTATTCTAGTATGAAAACATGTGAAGCTCCAAATGCGACCCCAAGATTTTCTAATACGGCATAAAATTAGATTTCTAAAAGTTTGAAGGTTTTGCATTTGGGTATTTATATTAAAACTATTGAATAAATATTTTCTCAAGTTTTCTCGGCTTCATCACATCGCATCCTGAGTTGAACACATATTCATATCATGTACAGCATATACTTGTCAGTACTGGCAATATTTGTGTGTTAAATGTATATGTCAACTATAATTGGTCAAACTAGAAGATAATTATGTCACATTAACACAGTATTGTTTGTTTTTATTGATTAAAACACACTATCCTGAATAACCTTTTTTACTTGTTCACTTATAGTGATGTCAGTATTGTAAACAATCAGTGTGTGTTTTATG